>PVJX010011248.1:0-54141 GCA_004027295.1 Dolichotis patagonum | reverse complement strand
ATGTCCGCTAAAGCTGTGTTTGATGTTGCATTTTTGCTGCCCTCAGTCTCTTTTGTATTTACCTCTCCTGGATCAATGTTCTCAGGGTTGGGGGCTGGGAGTGTTTTCTTATTTCTCCCTTTCGTCATGTTTTTGGTTCCTTCCATACAAGTGTACAGTGTAATTCCCAGACCCTTTTCTTGTTGTTTAAGGTTCCTCTCGAGGGCGCAGGCTAGGAGCTTTAGCCCTCTTCAATAGGTTATCAGAGATTAGAGTTCACCCACGGGCAGTGTGGGCTAGCTCCTCCCTTCTGGGCCAGTCAACCTTTGCAGGCCTTCACTGCGTCAGTGTGCACTGATCTCAGGGAAGTAACTGGGTCCCTGTCAGGGGCGTGGCCTAGTTCAAGCAGATTCCACCAATCAGCTCTGCGAGGGGAATAACCAGCTGAAGCCTCTTATGGAGTTAGGGCTGTCCTGCCCAAATCCAACATGTCGTCCAGTTGGTTTCCCCTTTCCCGTGGGAGAGTCTTATTCTCGTCACTCACCGTGTCCGCAAGAACTGCTGGACTGCCCGACCTCCGACTTCAGCGCGGCTGAGGTGGGAATTCACGGTGCCTCTGGGTGGGTCGTGTGCAGTGCCGGTCCTGGCCAGCTGCACGCCGGGCTGTTCAGCTCCGGGCTCCGGCGGCTCAAGCCAGTCGCTTTGGCGCGGATCGCTTGTTCAGGTCGGGCGGAATTCAGGCGTCTAGAGGCGGGTGCCGTGCTCTCCGATCTTATCTTCACTAATAGTAGCCCCAGGACCTCTTATTCGAGCGGGTTTTTGCGCTTTAGTTTCTTTCTGTGTTGTGAGAGTCTATCTCTCTCTGTTTGGGTCTCTCTAGGGTGTTTTATTCTGGCATTTGAGCTGTCTCTCTCAGAGAGGGTCTCTCTCCTGCTACCTACCAGTCCGCCATCTTGTCTCATTTCCCCAACAAATGTTTTAAGTGATCATGTGTTTATTTTGTGGAGAATAGACTGTCTAGGGCAGGGATAGAAGCAAGGAGACTATGTAAGAGACTTAGAATTATTCAGACAAGATTGGTGGTGGTGGCTGCAACCAGAGGTGAAGTTGGAAAGAAGTGTTTGAAATGTGAGTGAAGAGGATTTGCGGAGGTTTGGACATGAAATGTGAACAGTCAATAGAGAAGTCTGAGGTGGGTAAGGTAGCAGGTAGAACAAGTTTTGGGGGAAAAATCAGGAATTCAGTTTTGGATATGTTAATTTTGAAATGAATATTCAATAGACATTCATCATAAGCAAAAGCATATAAGACTGATTCATGGGCCTGGGGATTTAGCTCAGCGGCATAAGCACCTGCCTTGCAAGTGTGTGGTCGTGAGTTCAATCCCCAGTACAGATAGAAAAAAAAAAAAGGAATGAGCCATAAGGTCAGATGTGTTTCCAGTGCTCTTTGCCATACCAAAGTGGCATTCTACAGGTGGCAAAATAATTTTCCAGTAGTCAAGGAATATAGGAGAAGAAAAAATTGATTTAGATTTTTTTGAGACACGGTTTTGCTGCGTAGTTCAGTCTGGCCTTGAACTAAATATGTTGTAGCCCAGCTGGCCTCAAACTTCTGCCTCAGCCTCCCAAGTACAGAATTATAGGCCTATCGATGAAGTCAAATTTTTCATTTTGCTGCAAAAAAGGCAGCTGGGATTTTGCTAGGGATTGTGTTCAGTCTGTAAATGGATTTGAAGATCATTGGCATCTTAATATTTGTGAAAGACATGGACTGTCTTTCCATTTGTTTGTCTTTGATTCCTTTTAATAATGTTTTGTAATTTCAGAGAACAAGTTTTATGTTTCTTTTGCTCAATTTAACCTTAAGTATTTTATTCCTTTTGTGCTATTGTAAATGAAAATGTTTTATTTATTTCATTTTCTGATTTTTCAACTTACTAAAGCTTTTCCTCTGCCCTGACCAGTATATCAACAATTCTCTCACTCCCAATAACTGTTGTCCCTTATTTTTTTCCTTCTGGTCAATCTTGCAGTCTTTGAAACCAGTTTTTTATAATGAACATGCTAAACATCACACTTGAAAAAATGAGGCTACTTTTTCATTGTTTCTTTTTTCTTTTTTTTTTTTTTTGAGACAGAGCCACACTATGTTTTCAAGGGCTGGGCTTGAACTCACTGTGAAGCCCATGTTGGCCTCAAACTTGCAGCAATCCTTTTACTTTCGCCTCGTTAGTGCTGGGATTACAGGTGTATACCACCACACCCAGCTTTTTCAATTACCATTTCAAATAATGTTTTTTCTGTTACTTGTTATTTTAGGCAGTTTAGCAAACTGCTTTGCATTAGATGTGCATTGTGTACCTGACCCCTGAATATAATACCCAACAGTTCTTCTTGTAGTTTGGAGGGTGTATATTGCTTTTTGAATCATTACTGTTTGTAAATGTTTGGCTACCGTGTTCACTTTAGCAAACAGATCTCAAATTGTATTTCAAAGACATTTATCTTTTCTTCCTGACTTACAAAGGCTCCACTGTTTTAAGTATTAATCTGTCAACTATTTTGTTGGACATTGAGAAAAGAATAACTCCAAACACAAACTAGTTGTGTAATTCTTTTGTTTAAAATTGCATAAAAGGGAGCATTTGAGCAATTTCAGATTTTTGTTTGTTCAAATATAGCAACTTTATTTAAATGTTACTTAAATAATTTCCTCATAATTTTTCTTCTTAGCACGGATTCTTATGTTACATAGTTTGTGTGTTAATGCGTAGAATTTTTTTAAACCATAATTTTACTTTTTTGATGGTTAACTTTTTATGTTTTTGTTTTCTGGAGATAATTTTGCCCTTAGTGAAAAGTTGGAAATATTACCCAGAGGGTTCCTGCGTACATAGCATCCTCTTATGCTATCCTCTTACACGGTATATCTGTATATTCTATAGCATAGAACATTTTCAACGTGAAGAAATTGGCTTTGGTAAAATACTGTTAATTAAAATTTAGAGCATATTTGGTTCTCAGGAGTTTTTCCACTAACGCTCTTTTTCTGTTCACTGAGTTGCTGCATTGTCCAGGTGAGGCTTGAACTTTCCATCCTCCTACCTTAGCCTTCCAGAGACTGGAGGTCATAGGTGTGTGCCACCATACCTGGCAACCACGCATTTTAAAAAATATATTTATTTATTCAGGCAACTGCTCATCGCTGAGGACTCAGGAATATTTGTTTTATTGTGCAGATTATAATCTACTGTTGTAACTGTTTGTTTTGATGCTCAAGTTCTTCCAGCTTTTCTCGCTTGAGCTTGGAGTAAATATGTTTGTCAAGATAAAGAAAAACCTCTGATAGCCTAAGGTAGCTGGTGACTGTTCTGTTTATTTAACCTATAGCAATATGATGGACAGTTCAGTTAAGACTCTCCCAGTTTTGGATCATAATTTTGCTGCTCACCATGATGTCTTTTCCTTTCAGAATTAGACTAGTAAATCTCCAAATTCAGCCTATTCAAAATTGGATAATACTGAATATGAAATACGTTGTTTATGAAGTACAGTTATATTCCATTTATTAAATGATAGAATTTAGATTTCATGTACAGTTTAAAAATTCCTCATGCTGACAGTATCAATGATTGTTACTTCATATTAAATCTTATTTTTAGGAAAAGAAGAAATATGAAACTCTTCGGACAGAAGAATCTGATGAAATTACCCTTCCAAAAACCTCCAAAGAGCAGGAAACCCTTCCTCCAGTTTGTGAATTCAAAGGAGATCATCTGAAGCTCTTAACTGATTCTCAACTCCAGAGTGATGTCAGTGAACGAAATGAAAGTGAAATGTTTGATATACCACTCACCTCCCTGACTATAGGCAATGATGATTGTCTGACATGTCACCCAGGACCCCTGAAAGAAGAGGAAGAAATCAGAGCCTGTGTGGTGGTTGATGAGATCATGTCAGAGGAGATCTCTGGATGCAACATGGGAAATAAAGTTGAAGTCCCCAAGAACTTTACAGAAGGAGAGGAAAATATATTGATACAGTGTGACCCTTCAGAAAGCACACTACTATCTGATTTTTCTTATACTCAGCAGGAAATGGAAAATTTACAAGTTGGAGAAACTTGGAATAGGAAAGAAGCCCTGGGTCGTTCTTCAGAAATACTTCAAAATGTTGGCTTGCAGAGTTCTTATGAAGCCAAAGAAATTTCTCAGCCACCTAAAGTGAAGAAACTGTATCCTCAGTTGCCAGCTGAAATTGCAGAAGTACAATCTTTGGTGGCTATGAAACCCTTGCTTTGTAATGAGCGACTGTACCCAGAACTCCCATCTCAACCAGAACTAATACCATTTACTAAAGAACAGCTGAAGATCTTAGAGCCTGGTTCATGGCTGGAGAATATTGAGTCATATTTAGAAGAATTTGACAGCATGGCTCATCAGGACAGGCATGAATTTTATGAGCTGCTTTTGAACTACTCACGATGTAGGAAGCAGTTGCTGCTGGCTGAAGCTGAGCTGCTTACTCTAACGTCTGATTGCCAAAATGCTAAAAGCCGACTGTGGCATTTTAAAGAGGAACAAGTGTCTGTACAGGTATTTTGACTAATGTTTGGTAAAACTTTAAAGTGCGTGGGGAATTCTCAGTGGCGCTGCTATTCTTGATGCTGTCCAGATCCACACTGTGCTCTTTGTATCCATACTAACTGTGTCTTAGGCCAGAGTAGTGCAGAGTTTACAAAGTCAAGTGGAGAGGCTGGGCCTATAACCTGTGGGAATGAAACAGGCTGAGGAAGCTCATGCCTGGTTTCCTGGGGGCAGATGCTCTTGAGTTCTGGCTGATGGTTGCTGTGAGATTGTGATGATCTAGGACTACTGTATCTTAAGATTTTCTAAAAGAAACTAGAAACCTGGATTTTTGTGTGAGAGATACTAATAGGCAATGGAATAACACACACACACACACACACACAGAGCCAGAAAATCATGTCTCTTGGTCAAACTGAGCCCATAAATCATTAGTTTCAGACCTTGGCCATAATACTACAAATGTCTAATGAGTGGAGAGTGTCAAGGCTGAGAGATAAAGAAACAGGGAAGTTCATTAGGTGGGATCTTAGGAGGCCAAGGTGACTATAATAAAGTCATTTTATAGTGACCTAGGAAAGATGGTAAAGAAGAGAAAGTCACTCTTAAGAAACTTTTTTATTAAAGGAAGCTGGAAGAGCTACTAGGGGAAATACGCCTGACCCTAATCATTATTTGTTGGGAGACTAGTTTATTGCTTTGTGTACAGGAAAGAGTTTGTGGAGAGGGAAACATTTGGAAATATTGAAAAGAAGCATAAAATCAAGAACAGAACTGGGGGAGTTAATATTGGAAATAGGGAAGGGGGGTGGGTTTTTTTCCTTTTTTTGACTTGCTTGAACTCGTGATCCCACTACTGTAGTGTTCTGAGTGCCAGGATTACAGGGATCTATGACTACACCAGTTAGAGGTTTCTTTTGAGCAGAACTGCAAAGAATAATGAGGGTAGACCCAAAGATATTTTGAAGTAACTTGAAGGAATATCACAGTGGCCTGAAAGATCATAAAACAAAGTAAGATTTTCAGTGTGAGAGTCTTAGGGACATGCTCTATTGTTTTCTTTTCTCACTGACTTCTTAGTGTTACTTTTCCCTAAGATGTGTTTGTAATTGGCAGTGTTCTTTGTGGCACATGATCATTTATTCATTGGCATTATTTCTTGCACAGTAGTGTTGTTCCTTCATGATTATTAACTCTTTGGAAATGATACTGAAGCCTGTGTCTTACATACCTATTGCCTGATTGCTTCAAATGCAGAGTACTGGTTTTATATTTTACCCTTTTGTCCACTGGTAGGGTATCTGTGCAGATCAAGTGAAAGTTTCGGGTCATCATCGCTACCAGAGAGTAGAGATGAATGAAAATGCACTAGAGGAGCTGAAGAAGCTATTTGATGCCAAATCTGAACACCTCCACCAAACGCTGGCCCTTCATTCTTATACTTCTGTGCTCTCGAGGTTGCAAGTGGAGTCTTACATCTATGCGTTGCTCAATAGCTCAGCTGTTCTGAGATCTTTAGCGGTTCATCAACAAGGCCAAGGTGTGTAAGTAACAGCTCATCCTTAGGATGTAAAATGGAAAAATGTATTTGAGACATAAAAACTGGTTAAGTTGACTGTAGTAGTTGGTCCTACAAGGCATCAGTTGTGCTTGCAATTTAATATTGCTTCTTTCAGGAAGGATTGACTTGTCTTGGAGATATTTCTTGGGAGCAATGCTAAGCCTCCCTTCCTCCTTAGCTGTCATTCTCTGCTTCTTTAGTAATGTCCCTTGATACTCTGTGTCCTTGGTATTTTGTGTTACCAAGTAGAGTACAAAAACATTTTTTTTTTTGAGACAGAGTCTTGCTAGGTAGTGTAAGCTGGCCTTGAACCTACTTCTGTAGGCTAGCCTTAAACTCACAGCGATCATTCTGCCTCAGTCTCCCAAGTGCTGGGTATACAAATGTGTGCCACCATGCCTGGCCCAAATAGAGTTTGAGTCTAAAATTTAGAGTACTTTTTCTTTCTATATTTCTTGCATGTTTTGTTTGCTTGTCTAGTTTGTTGGACTGTTCTGTTTAATTTTTAACTGAGGATCTGTAATGTTTTAAATTTTTTATTGTTGTTTGTGTTTTAACATATTTAGGACAAGGCCATAGGACAAACATAATTTTTATTGTTGTTTGTGTTTTAACATATTTAGGACAGAGACATAAATTTTGTATGTTGCTGTTGGGCAGCTCTGATTCAAATTGACGGTCCCATTGGATGCCTAGTATTGCTTCTCAGGGGAGCTCTGATTGCACTTTGCAAAGAAAGTCATTGATTAAGCAGACCAGATGTAATCATATTGTAGTTCCTTAAAGAAAACATTAAAATGGTATAAAAAATTATAACACAGCTAAGTTGTAATACAGCAGTTGTAAATGCATATTATACATACCAGCAATAGGGTACTTGTAAGGTTTATGTGTTAAACTTTAGAGTATTAATTATTGATGAAAGTATTAACCCATGAAGAAATATCATGAGTGCTAATTACTTGGAAAAACATTTTATAAAAGCTTATTTAGAATCAGCAAGAAATGCATGCAAGTAATGAAGAGCATGTTGTTGAAAATTATCTGAAAAAATGGGTGCCACTGTGGCTGCAAAAACAGCCAAACATATTATGATATTTTACGTACTCTGCACAAATCAGCTGCCTTTTTGTATAAAATATTTTTCTTAATTCACAAATATAAATTCCTTTTAACTTAATAAAACAAATTTATTCATTTTTATAACAATTTTTTAATTGATATGAGTAGTATTAATATTTATATTTGGGCAGTAATTACTCAAATTCAACCAACTAACCCGAATTGGTGCAAGTACATAGACTTTCTGTTAATTTTAATAGTGATGAAAGTGATTGTATATGCTGGTGTGGTGATGCAGCCTTTAATCCTAGCACTTAGGGTGAGGCAGGAGACTCACCGTGAGTTCAAAGCCAGGCAAAGCTACACAGTGAGTTCAAGGCCAGCCTGAACTATGTAGAAAGATTCTGTCTCAGAAAACAAACAAACAAACAAAATTAAATCTATTCATACCACCAGTAGTATAAACTGCCTGCCTGGACAGTTATGCACTTTCCACTGGTGGTTCAAGCTGGTGGAAATGTGTTAAGAAATTAACCTTTACTACATGACATGTTAAGCACTGTATATGCTTCTGGAATTATGCACTTTTTACTTCTGGGAAAGAGCCTAGGATCCTTTAAAAGTAAAAATTCATCTTCCCTTTCTCTATTTTGTTTTCTTAACAAATCAAAGAGGTGGAGATGGGACCAGAGATCCGCTGGTGTTATTTTTATTCTATTTTATTTTAATTTTTTGGTACGGGGAGTCGAATGTACAATCTTGTGCTTGCCAGGCAGGCACTTGTGCCACTCAACTAAATCCCTGGCCCCGATCTACTGGTTTTTAAATTTAAAAAAAATTGCAAAAGAGTTTAGTTTCCAGTAAAAATTAAAATACTTTTTTTTTTGGTGGTCCTAGAGACTGAACTAGAGAATGCTGAGTTACATCTTCAGCTCTTTATTTTACTGATACAGTGTCTCACTGATTTGCCCAAACTGACCTTTAACTTGCAGTACTTCTGCCCCAGTTTGCTTAGTAACTGGGATTACAGGCACAAGCCACCAAGCCTGGTTAGAGATTTAAAATCCTGATGGAACTTTCTATTTTTTGATTTTTGTTTGAACCAAACATTTTAAGTAGTTTATTTTGTTTAAGTGAAGGCACCAAAATTTCCCCAAAACACCATTTGTGTGGGACTCATTTATTTCTCTCTTTAATTTATAGCTTCTAAACCAACAGAAAGCCTTCCCTCTGATCTGTGTCACCTGAAGGAGTGTATCAGTGTCTTGTTCATGTTTACCAGGAGAGTAAATGAAGATAGTCAGTTCAATGACGATATTCTTCTCTGGCTGCAGAAATTGGTAAGGGACCACAAGCAGACATAATAGACCATTTTTGATTTCTTTAATAATTTAAGAATTATCTCTTATTTTGCTGTATTTTTGTCTTCAATAACCTTTTCAGCTAATTCATTTAGTGAGTTAGTGACTGGCTGTTAATCGTAACATGTGATAGTAAGTTATTTATCCAGCACTTCATTGAGCCTAAAGTCTTTTCTTGTAGCAAGTGGTAGGTTAAGTGAACTCCGGTTTTCAGCTCAGAGTTGAACTTGGGAAGGAAAGGCAGTTGGGAAGCATGCCAAATAGAAGACTAGATAGATGTATTTTCACAAAATAAGTATCTGATTTAAACATTTTTAGTATATTTTTTATATCGTATGTTTAATGTTGAACTGAGTCTTAACTTGAAAAAAATTTTTTAAAAGAGGAAGGGTCTCAGAATTTGGAGAATTTAAGAATAATGTTAGGTGTGTTGCAGACGGAGTGGGTATTTGTTTATTGGTTCTGTTTTTTCATGGGGCTTCCTTGTGTGTTTTTTTAGATTTGACTAGTATTCTTAAACATGAGGTGATGTTTCAGTCATACTCATTTGGATTTGAGGAATTACTACCAAATAAAAATAGAGTGAATTATTTGATCTTTATCTGTCCACATGTGAAGGATTATATAGGCTTTGTAATTTGCTAGAAAATAGCCATTCTTTTTTTTTTTTATCGGTACCAGGGATCAAATTCATGACCACGTGCTTGCAAGGTAGGCGCTTATGCTGCTGAGCTAAATCCCCAGCATTTGCTAGAAAATAAAAAATTACACTTGCATAGAAGCTACTTAGGATATTTTTATCATAGCTCCACAGGCCTCTATGGGCCTCTAGTATAAATGCAACCAGTCAATAGTGGATCTTATGTTTGGTTATTCTATGGTTGCAAGTACTTAAACATTAGGTAAATAGCTTTAGATTCCCAGATAAATTCTTCTTTTTAATTAGTTAAAGCATGAATCCTTTATTGTTCAGGTGTCAGTGTTACAAAGAGTTGGCTGTCCTGGTGATCACCTCTTCCTCCTAAACCATGTTCTTCGATGCCCTGCTGGTGTTAGTAAGTGGGCTGTTCCTTTCATCCAGGTATGACTTGTTTCTTTCTGACTGTGAGGGAATGGGCTAAAGGTTTTAGTGAATGATTATCCTGAAGAAACTGCTAAAAACAAAACAAAACAAAACAAACCCCTTAAATCTATTGATAACATTATTGAAATAAATCTGTTTATTTGTAGGAGTAATTTTGTCAAAACTTCTTGGGCCACCCACAGTTGATAAGATTATGTCAGAATGGAAAGTGTTCAGTTGTAGTTTCAGTAGTATTTAATTATTTATGGTATCTGTGCGGGAAAGCTTGCTAGGACTATTTTTTCTGGAATGCTTGAACGTAGCTTTCTAAACTAATTCATCTCATACTACACTTGGTATGGGTAAACCAGGAACCACCAGCTGTTAACAGAGAGCTCAGGCCTCTATGAACAACTTTAATATACTTAGTAGTTTGTTGTCTGGGTTATAGTTTTTTTCTCTGCTCCTTGCCTTTGGGTTATTTTATTAATTATGGCAATCACCCAGCTGTACAGGACCCAAATGTGTGTCAAGTTCAACTTCTCTATATTTCCTTTACTTAAGGAAAGTGGTGAGGAGCCTGAGTCTTTTAAAAATGGTGGTGGTGAGGAGTGGTGTTGAGGAGCCTGAGTCTTAAAAATGAAGGAGAAGGCTGGGGATTTAGCTCAGTGGCATAAGTGCCTGCCTGGCAAGCGCAAGGTCATGAGCTAGATCCCTGGTACCAAAAAAAAAAAAAAAAAAAAAAAAAAAAAAAAGGACAAGTTTTGTCTTTCTCTTTGGATTAAAGTAGCATTATTGTCCGCATCTTGTGTTATAGGTGTGCCACCACGCCCGGCTTGTGTTGTAGGTAATCGATGTAAATTGCTTAGCTGCCTCTGTTCTTTGAGTCCAGCTGAGGCAGTGATGCCAGGTAATCCATGAGCTGTGTTTCACTCTTGGGGATTAGGTTCCAGTTTCAGCTTTGTTCTCAACTTTATTGTTAGAGTGCTTATGAACTAAGCTTATGGACCTTGGGTTATTGATGTTCTACAGTATTCTTGTTCCTTTTCTGATTTCAGATCAAAGTGTTGAACAACCCATCAGGAGTCTTTCATTTCATGCAGTCCCTTGCCCTGCTGATGTCTCCTGTCAAGTGAGTGTGGAAGGGCTCTGTAAAGTAGAAATTGAAACGTACTGGCTTCCTTATTTGTCTAGATCCATAGAAGAATTGCTAAGGGAAGTATCAGCATTGTAGATTTTCTTTAAGTGTGATACCTCCTGTCTGAAAGTTACCCTTTTAACTGTTTATTAATCTCTTTTGGTTCTCCCTTTTAGTGGGTTCATCTCATTTTTTGTATGTCATTGTGAAAGGTGGTACAGACAAAAGAAGTGATATATTCCTTCAAAGAAATGATTTAGTGCTGAACAACGGTGAGGGGATACAGGGAAATTGGAGTGCTAAATTGTAAGTCTGTGATTATAGCAGTAGCAATGTAGAGAATGAAGAGTGGTCAGAGAGGATTCTGTGGTAGATAAACAAGCTTTGAAGAATGGGTTGCCTTTCAGTGAGAGAAAAAAATTAGGGAAGTGTGTAGGTGGGAAGAACAGTATGAACAAAGGTCTCAGTACAAGTTGGGTGGCTGGACAGAGGACAGGCAGATCAACTTGGTTGGGGTAAAAGTGTGTGCAGAAGATGATTATAAAGGTAAATATCTAGGGTTGGTTAGAGAATAGAAGGCCTTTAAATTAAGGCAGAGGGATTTGGATTTGATACAGTTGGGCATTTATAACAGTGGAGGGTTTTTGAACAGGGATAAAAGTTATATTTTAGGAAGATTAGGATGGACAAAGGCAGAAGAATATGTGGTTCTTCTTAATTGAATGGTTACAAACATCTGTCTCTCCTGGCCCCGGAACCCAACCCACCTTCAAAAGGGCATGTCCTTGACTGGGGTGAAGGCAGGGACCATATATAGGCAACCCTGAACAGTGTTACAGCCATTGTTCTCAGGGCCTGAGAAATCTATTGCTCAAACTGCTTCAGGGTAATAGTAGTGGGGAAAGGCGAGGAGAACCCAAAGGTCATCTCTAGGAAGGGATTTAGTAGCTGATTAAATAATGTAGGAAAGGAATGGTTCAGACCTAACTAGACTTTTTTGAGTTTGGATTGGAGGGCATTTGTATCGCTAACAGAAAAGAAGGAGGAGCTGCTTTGTAGAGAGGAAAGTTTTAAGGTCATTGGTACACTGTTTATAAGTGAAAACATACAAGTGACATATCCAGGAATACCAGGAGTGTGTAATTGGCACTTGTCTAGTTGAAAGGCAGCATTGGAGCTACAAAACTAGGAGACATGGCAGAAAAGTTTCTGGTTAGAGATAGGAATGGGTGAATCTTTAGAGGGAAAGGAAGAAAGGACTGAAAAGAAACTGTCTTTGTTACTTATTATCAGATCCAGCATTAGCTGTTAAGCTTGAGAAAGCTGGCTGGCAGGCATTCTCTCTTCCCCTTCTCCCTTACTACCTGTGTACGGGAGCAGCTCCAACATATGGTAGTATGGTTTCACTCACAGGTGTTCTACATTGATATCTACTCTAGGGTTTAACCAAGCTTCTGTGTTACCTGTGGGTTATCCTTTTTTATTCAGTAAAGCATGTTGCCTAAACATGTCTCCCTAGCAATATTTTGTAAGCCTGGTTTGAGTGAAGGTACCGCAGAACTCCATGTCTGTCTGTCTCTGTGACTGACTTGCATTCATTCATTCACTCATTCATTCGTTCACTGAAATATTGGAGATTGAACCTGTGCTAGGCAAGTGCTGTAACTACTTGAGTTGCACCCCCCAGCTCTTGAAACTTTTATTTATTTATTTTTTGGTGACCAGATTTCATTAAGTTGCCCCAGCTGGATTTGAACTTGAGAGCCTCCTGCCTCAGTCTTACAGATAGCTGAGTTTACAGGCATGTTCTACTACTCCTGGCAGTCTGTGTGTATTTAGTATCACTATGGAGCGAGAGTTATACTACTGTAATTGCTTTTCTGCAGGTTCTTTATTGCAATTCAGGTCTACACGCATGTTTGTGAGGTTTTAGTATTCTTGATTTCAGTAGTTCTTACTTACTCATTTAAGATATTCGAAGTTGTGTTGATACCTAAATCTTCTTCGGGGTGTTTATGAAATTTATAATGCACTCATGTGGGCTTTCTGTGTATATGCAACTGGAGTGATTCATTTCCTTTGTCCTTTAGAAATCGAGCAGAGTTTATGTGCCACATGAAGCCCAGTGAATGGAAGCCATCCTCTTCAGGACCGGCATCTGGGAACTGGACACTAGTAGATGAGGGAGGAGAAGAGGTAATTTTTTGCACCTGTATTACTTTAATCATTTTTGAGTTGTTCTTATGTATCAGGTATTATTGTAAGCACTTTAGACATACTGTCTCATTTAATTCTCCATCAACCTTGAGAGCAAAGTACAACTGTTGTGTGATTGTCTTTTCACATGTGAGCAAGTTGAAGTGCAGGAGAATGAAGTGACTTAGCTCAGAACATCCAGGCATTAAATGAGCAGCCTCCAGAGGCAGTGCTCTAAGCCAGTGTGCTGTGCTGCCCCCTTCTGTAGAACTGCCTTTTGTTCAGCTGGGAGAAGGAACCTGGGGATGAAATTCAGCCATACTAAGTGAAATTTATATGAGGATTTTCTTTTATGTACTAAAAGTTTCTGGGATTTTAGGTTTCACTAAAGAGTCTGAGTCTGAATATTGAACAACTAGGCTAAGGATTCTGTTTTAACAATTACAGACTTCTTATTTAGATCATTTGAAAGACAAAAGCTAGTTTTCTATTTTTGATTAGAATTTAATGACCAAAATCAAACTTTTCAAGATAATACTTGTTTATTTTCTATTGTATACGTGGTTATTGTATTTGTGAGAAATTTTTCCTCTAGCTAATTACCAGTTTGAGACCTAGTGTTTCCAGATCCTGATTTGATGTTCTTGTCTAGGATAGCCATCCATCAGATTTACAGCATCTTCCTCTTTATACGCAGTGGACAGTTGTCAGGATGGCAATAACAGTAGCTGTGAGAATTTTGTCTGTGTATTTTCCCAAGTGCTTGTTCAGAAGTAGGTACCCTCTTTACATTTGTTTCACTCCTGAGACTTTCAGTAGGTGGTGAAGTGGTGGTGAATGGTAAATGATGTGAAAGTGCAAACACCTTTGCTACAGTCTAAGACATCTCCTTGAGGAGAGCTGCTTCAGAGCTGGTATGGTCCTTTAAAAGATTGTAGTGAAGTAGTAGGTTTTTCCAGAGTGGTCTTTCTTAGGTGAGGAGCCTTTTGAGGGGTGGGGCAGGTTTTTTGCACTTGGTCTCAGACACTAATATTTCTAGGGGCCTTGCGTTGGTGCCTTGCTCTTGGTTAGCACTTACTAAATGTTGAGTGAGTTTGAGACTAAGAGTCGATAAAAAAGTTAAAAATGCTGTTGAATCAGAAAAAGCTGTGGGGAGGAAGACACTCTGGATTATCTAGATTGTGGTTTCTTAACAACACTAGCTCTATTTTAGAATCACTTGGACAACTTACACCTTGACCTGAACCCAAACCCATAACATCCAGATGTTTCACTGCCTTCCTGGAAATCCTCATGTACAGTCAGAGTTGAGAACTGCTCTAAATGGAGTTTCTGAGGCTTTGTTAGGCATTTTGGCTGCAGTATCAGTCTGTTTTGGATTACAGTAATGAAAAGAAATATCTAAACTAGTTTTGTAAAGAAAAAGAGCTTAATTCATGGTTTTAGAGGTTGGAAAACTAGATGGAAGAGTGCATGGAAGAAAACTGATCACATCTCAAAACATTGAGACAGCAGGATGAGGTTAGCTTGCTCTTTTTATAACAACCCTCTTGTGAGAACTACAAGGGGTCCTATGAGAACTTCTTTAATTCCTTCCAAGGGCAGCTCCCTGAGAGGCTGAAGGACCTGCCTCTGGATTCCGTTCCTTAAAGTTCCATTTCACCTCCCAATACTGGCATCCTGGGGACCATGTTCCCAGCACATAAACCATGGGGGACAAATTATGTCTAAACCATAGCATAAACATCAGGGGCTAAACATGAATGGTGTAAGGAAATGGTGATAGAATTGCATTAGTTGTTTATTGAAATTGAGGTGATATATTCTTCACTATGGATCTTTTTATAGTCTTTCTCTTTTGAATGTAGTATTCTTGGGACATAAATTAAGTTGGTTTCCAAAATGACTTGAGAACTCTAAATCAAACAAAAAGACCCCAAAGACATCCCCTAGATAATCTCTGTGTGTGATCTCTGATCTTTTATCCTGTTTTCAGCTGAACTTCGGTCATCTGGAGCACATGCTCATTGCTTCCTATGAATCTGTTGAGTACTGCAGTAGACCTTGATTTTGGGGAAGGAAAATGATAGGAAAAATAACTTGGGTTCTACTTGATGTTTCCACAGCATTGAGCTGTATAGTAGGATTTGCATGCTAGAGCATTTTATTTTCTTATCTTCTTTGTGGTGGAAATTTAATTTTCAAGAGCTAATCCTAAGAGCTGTTTCAGCCCTTAAAGAATGGACATGATGGCACTTCAGTCTCTGATATCAGACTGGAGAAGGCAGAAGCCCCTAGCCTGTGTGCTCCAGAAGAGCCCTAACCAACAAGAAAAGGGGCTGGGAATTACACTATACACTTGTATGGAAGGAACCAAAAACATAACAAGAGAGAGAATAAGAAAAAGCCCCTAGCCCCCAACCCTGAGAATATTGATCCAGGAGAGGTAAATACAAAAGAGATTGAGGGCAGCAAACTTGCAACATCAAACACAGGGTCAGCAGACATAAAGAGATATCTTCAGGACCTCGTAAATGAGATCAAAACTAAAATATTAATTCAAGTTAAATAAGTGATAAGTAGATTAATAAAAGAAAGGCTAAGCACCTCTCAAGAAGACACAGACAGAAGAATGGAGGAACACAAAAGGAGAGAAACGTTCAATGAAGAATATAAAGAAAACCTAGAATTCATGAAGCAGATTCAAAGAGATTACCAGGAAACTAAAAACTCCATTGAAAGCTGGCAAAACTGCTTGAAAGAAACTAAAGATAGACTATCAAAAATTGAAGACAGGCTTGCAATGTGTGATCATGAAAGGGAAGATCTCTTAAAAATAACAAGGGAGCAGGCAGTAACAATAGGAAGACTAGAGGATGACAGGAGGATCTATAACTTAATAAGCATATGAATGAAGAAGCAGGAGTCAAAATAAAGGAATTGCAAAGGCTATCCACAGAAATTATTGAGGAAAACTTCCCAAACATAGAAAAAGGAAATGATATGCAGATGTATGAAGCATACAGAACTCCAGACATCTACAACCAAAACAGAGCTACACCCAGACACATAATAATCAAGATCCCATAAATTCAATATAAGAACAGAATATTAAAAGCCATCAGAGAAAAGAAACAGATCACCTATAAAGGAAAACCCATCAAAATCACGGCAGACTTCTTGACACAGACCATCAGGTCAAGAAGAGCTTGGAGTGAAATAATTCAAGCGCTGAAGGAGAACAACCTCTAGCCCAGATTGATGTATCCTGCAAAACTCTCTCTAGAAATTAATGGAGAAACAAGATGCTTCCATGACAAAGAGGATCTGGGAGAATTTGTGACCACCAATCCAACCCTACAAAAAATACTGAAGGACATTCTAGAGAGAGAGAGAAGAAGAACACGAGCATTTCAGGAACAGTGGCAGAGAGGCCTCAATGAACGGGGCAGACAGTGGAATGAAAGAAAAATAGACAACCAATGGCAGAAAAATAGAATAGCAGAAAAAAGGCAGAGAAGATTGGCTGTAATCTCTAATATAGATGGCCTCAATATACTAACAAAAAGAAACACAGGCAGAGTAGATCAGGAGATAGTGTCCATTGAGATGCTATGTATAGAGAGGCAGTGGGACCCAAAATAAGCAGTGCACCCTATGGGAGTGAAAGGGTAGGAATTGTCTAAAAAAGGAAGGCAGAGGATATTGTTAATAGGGTAACAAGATTTAAAATGTACATTATTCTCACCACTCTGCTTAGATGGATTATGTGCTGTTCCAGTTTGTCTTACTTACACTAGATTTGGGGACACGGTCACCTACCCCCAAAATAAGAGGATATATTATGGTAATCATCCTTAATTTCCTATCTGCTTAATCTGAAGCCCTGTATAACTTATACTGTCTTATTATGACTGATCTTATTTGAATCTGGTTTGTTAGATTGCTGTTTTGTATTGACTGATTTTATTCAAATCTGTTATGATTGATAGCATCAAGTCTAAGAGTATAGGCAACTACACTGAAGATGACAAGATTCACTAAGATACCCACTCTGGTTTGATTATTACCTGCTTTTGAAGTCTTATAATATCTCCAATGCTTTGTTTTTATTAATGTTATATACTGCTGAGACACCATGGTAACCATTGTAGATCACCTTGTATTGCGGTTTTATATGACTTTTTTGACTCATGCTTTTCTAAGAATTGTTTTGTTTTGTCTTGCTTTGTTTTGTTTTTCCCTCTAATACAGAAAGGATAGATATACAAGTAGAGACTCATGCATGTGTAGAGCTTATAAACAGTTTACGAGAACCAACCATATAATGCATGTTGAAATGAACAACTACTTTGAAGAAAAGGAGACACTACAGTACCCAGTGCTGATTCCATAGTGTCATGATGTGAAATCCAGCAATACTGTCATTCTTTGTTCAAAGTGATTTTAGCTTGTTTTGTTTAAATTCAACACGTATGAAGGTATGGACAGCTGTTTTGAAGAGAATGAGAGACACTATGACAGCCATTCTTGGCTTCCCAATTGTCTGGTCTTGAAGACCTGAAACGCCTTCCTTGTCCTGTTCAGATCAGTTCCATACTATGTTGTTTCATGTGAATTCCCTGTATGTGACGATATGGACAACTACTTGGAAGAAAACAAGAGTCAATATGATAGAGAGAGTGAATATCTCTGATTGCCTAGCTTTGAAATTTATGTCTCTTACATTGCTTTCTTGTGACCTGCTTTGTTCTGTTTTGTTGTGTTTAATTTTACCCTTTTGATATAATTGCATATATGTTTAAGTGTGTAAAATGGATGACCATATTACTGTTTTTGTCAGAGTGTGGAGCAGAACTGTTAACAGTCTCACTGTTTGACTGTCTACTTTGCATGTTTTAATTTTGTAATTTGAATAACTATTTCTAAGATATCACTATGTAATTTATCAAGTAATGATTTCTTTCTTTTTTTTTTTTGTTCTTTTTCTTTTCTCCTTGGAATTCTGCATTGTTACTACCCTTTATTCTGTTTTGTTTTGTTTTTCTCTTTACATAAAAAAAGAAGAAATGAAAAAACATACCATGCTCATGGATTGAAAGACTCCACACAGTACAGAGTTCAATTCTCCTCAAATAAATATACAAGATTGACCTACTACTAAAATTCCAGCAAAAAAAAAAAAAAAAAAAAAAAAAAGAATGGACATGACCCAGATGCATATGAAATTGTGCTTGGCAATTTCGGAGTTCTTTCAATCTGTATGTGGGACTGAGGCTGTAAATCTCAGTCCTGGAGGAAAGTCAGTGGGAGGAAAGTCTGCGGGGAGACATAAGGACGATACCTGCTATGTGTATAACTCTTCCCAATCTAGACCGTAATGTGATCTGCTCAAATCAGCTGACATGACTTTGTGTTTTTCCCTTAGGATGAAGACCCTGAAACCAGTTGAAATTGGCTGACATGACTTTGTGTTTTTCCCTTAGGATGAAGACCCTGAAACCAGTTGGATTCTCCTTAATGAAGATGACTTAGTTATCCTTTTATCACAGTTTCCATTTCATGAACTCTTTCAGCATCTTCTTGGGTTTAAAGCAAAAGGTAGACCAGTTTCTTTTGTTACAAATAACAGATAGGAAGCATCCAGACTTGCTTCTTGTGTAGGCTTCTGATTGAGGTTTTTCCGTTCTGTGTGTTACATACTTCCTTTCTCTTGTGCTTATAATTTCCCATGTAGTACTTAAGTGTGAAAAGGATGACTAGTTTACACATTGCCTAGTTTAAATACCTTATTTTTTTCTGTTTGTACTATGTTTTAAGTAAAGGAATTGTTAATTCCTCTTCATTTTGCCTTTGTTTCTCATTAAAATACTTGTCTGTATCCTTCACTTTTTTCTTTAATAATATAATTTTTACCTTTTATCTGATTAACTTCTAGGTGATTATTTACCTGAAACAACGAGACCTCAAGAGATGATGAAAATTTTTGCCTTTGCCAACTCATTAGTGGAACTTTTGGCTGTGGGATTAGAAACCTTTAACAGAGCACGCTATAGGCAGTTTGTGAAGCGCATCGGGCATATGATCAGGTGATAGTGTTGTTGGTGCATTCCTCTCTGTTTGCTTTCACTTTGGTTAGGCATAGAATACTGTATAATTGGAAAGACAGGCATTTTATACTGAGGCCTTCTTTTTCATAAAGTAATTTTTTTCTTTTTTATCTACCAGATAGAATTTCATGGATGCTTCCAGTCAAAATATTTGGTCAGTTATCCTAACGTCAACTGATATGCTAGGCAGTTGTTCTTGGAGTTAAGATCCTTAGAATTGCAGCTGACTTGAAGTCTGAGCTAGAGAGAAGGGTCAACGCAAACGCAGGCTTTTTCTGCTTTTGTATCCTTTAAGTCTTGTCTACCTTTAGCTTTTGCCTTGAAATTGAAGCTTAGCTGTTGAAAATTGGTTGTGGCTCTTTTGTCTTTATTTTCTTGTTTTCTCTCCAGTTTATTCTAATTTATGGTGTATAATGTTTTAGGAATTGCAAAGGCTTAATCAGTGGCCACTGTATTTGAACTAGAAAAGCATTATTATTAGTATTATTAGTAATTGAGTGAAAAGTGAGTTTATAGTTTTATTTTCTATTATATTTAGAATATGTACTGCTTTTCTTTGAATTAATTTTGTTTTATAACACCTTTTTTTGTTCAACAGTCTTCACTGGATTATTGTCTGTAACATAAATATAGGCTATTATTTTTTCCAACCTCTTCCAGAAAAAAAAGTCTATAAAATTGTAAAACTTTGTTTTCCTACTTTTGTTTCCAAAACAAGTAGATTTTTATTCATTTAATTTAGATATGTATCTATCAGCTTTATGAGGCCAGGTAAAGGATGACAAGCTGTCCTCAAATTCTGGATATCACTTTTAAGGTCTAGAGCCAGCCTTTGGTGGATGGTAAGGAAAATGAGATTGTGGAAGGAGGGACAGCTGGTGATTTGGAGATTAATTTCTTAAAAACCAAAAATTCGTATGTTACCAGAAGTCCATTCAATTGTTCATCTTCTGATTGTGCTTGATAAATAAGGCCATATATAAAATTTGTTTTTTGGCCCACATGTATGTATGATGTATGATTGCATGCTTAGTAGGACTGTGCTTTGTTATTTTATTTCCTCAATAACTAAAAGAAAGACATTATTATTGCCTTAAGATCAACATTCAGGACACACTTACCTGTTCTCAGCATTACTGCAGGATTCCACTTGTACCTGACTTTGGCATTATTATACCTTCCATTAGTGGTTCCTGCATTGAAGTGGGCAGAAAAGTCATATGGAGGCTCTCTGTAAAATACAGATTCCCAAGCCCTACCTGATTTTGTAGGTCACAGCTGGGGCCCATTATTATGTAAATATGTGTTTGAATATTACAGTATTATGATTATCCTTTTCAAAACATTTTTCCATATGTTTCTTGCAGTGACCTCTCTTACTTCCAGTTATCTCCCTTATCCCTGCACATTCCTTCATCTTCAGATATATTTTATTCTTCTTTCCTGCTTTGCTTTTCTCAGTGTCACTTAGCAACTATGTGACAGACTGTATATTTTACTTTATTTTGTCTGTTTACTTTTCAATAAATGCAGATTTCAGGAGGAAGGTTTTTTTTTTTTCCCTCCATTGTATTACCTTCAGAATCTGGAAGATAATAGGTGCTCAATAAATGTGTTTAAATGCATTAACCTTACGAAGGTGATGTAAAAGTGCTGATACTGGAGAGTGAATGAAAAGCTCTGAATTGTCGTTCCTCATACTCAGGATGACCCTTGGTTATGTGAGTGACCACTGGGCACAGTTTGTGAGCCATAATGAAGGTGTGGGAATGGCCTTGCAACCCTATTCCATGGAGAAACTACAGGTTGAATTTGATGAGCTGTTTTTGAGAGCTGTCCTGCATGTGCTAAAAGCCAAAAGGTAAGGCATTCCATGATAACTGATGAGACTTACTGGCTAGTAAAAGATTAGAGTGAAAGTAATTGATTACACAGGATCTCTATAGTAATGTCTTAGTGTATTTCATTTATTTCTTATTTGGGCAAATCCTTGGCCTTTAGTTTCCCTATCTGTAGTGTATTCCTTGTAGTCTGAAATCATGTTTCAAGCTTCTTTCTGTCTAAAAATTACTCAAATCCGATGTTTCAGTTTTGCCACCTGAACTTTTAGGGCAGGGCAAAACGAAGATGAATTTCATTACACACTGAATTTCCATGCTTACTCTGAGGCACTGTAGACACTTAGTACAGTACTTGGTACATGATCATTTTACTATTAGGGCTTTAAAATACAGAAATGTCACATAGTTCTTGGTCTCATCTTGACTGTGTAAATGTTTGTTGTCTTGTGATAATTCTGTTTGGGCTGCTTTCTTCAGCCCAGGATATATTTCAGGCACAGACAGGCACAGCTGTGCATCCTCATTGCCTTTCCTGAGCTTCTGGCCAAGTGCAGCAGCAGGTTTTGCCACAAGTGTTCTTTCTTCTCTAGGAGATGTGGGTCACCCCTGACAATAATGATCTTCTTAGCCTAGAACCAAACCAAACCAAAAGACAGAAAACAAACCTAAGCCATGTTTATTACATGGTTGCCATGTAGTCTGAACTATACCCTGTTTTGTGATGTTACTCTTTTGGGCTCTATGATTTCCCTTCATTATTTTGGGATCTGTTATATTACATTGTCAAATTCCAGATGAATTGTTAGGATAGTTAATTAATAAGGCAGAAACCTTACAACAGTTTTTTTACCTCTTGCTCAGGAGTCTAGCTGTTCCTTTTCTAAGTCACTGTGGGTTTGGACCACTTGTAGCTGGCCTAGATTCATACATGAAAATTAGACAGATTTTATTTATTTATTTTTATTTTTCTCTTAGTAAACTTATTTCCTTTGTAATTTGTCAGTTTCTAGCTGTGCTCAAAATATAGCAACAGTTTTGAATATCTTCCTGTTTTAATTGTGTGTTTAAAAGTGAAAATATTTCACATGGAATCTTAATAAACATTGTTAGTTGTTTTTGAGTTAATGCTTGAGTAGCAGATAATTAAAATACAAATCCCTGGTTATAAACTGGTTAAAATAAAAATGGACAAGACTTGGTCTCTGCTCAAGTTATTTATAGGCTGATCTGTATTTATAAGTTATAGTACCTAAAGTGTTTCTCACAGTGTGGTTTAAGACTGGAGTCTTAAGCCAGGTGTGGCAGCACATGCTAGCTTCTCAGGAGGTTGAAGCAGAAAGATCACAAGTTTGCATCCAGCCTGGGCAACTTAGACTTTTTTAAACTTTATTTTGAGACAAGATCTCACTAGGATGAAATGGAATGAGGAAAAAAAAAAAAAAAGCAGTGAAATGAGTTGATATTATATACGCGTTGAATATCCCTAATCTGAAAAAGTCCAAAATCTGAAACTTTTTAGTGCTGACATGTCACAAGTGGAAAACTCTATATTTGATCTCTAGGGATAGGTTGAAGTTAAAACAGGTATACCAGGAATATTGTATAAAATTACCTGCAGGGCTATGTGATAAAGTATGTATGAAGCAAATGAATTTTAGGTTTAAATTTGTGTCCCATGCTTGATCTATCTCATTATACATACGCAAATATTCCACCCCTCTCCCCCAATCCAAAATTGAAACAGTTCTGGTCCCAAGCTTTTTGGATAAGGGATACTTAACCTGTGTGTGTATGTTTGTGTGTTTCATATATTTATGGCATGGGAATCAGAAAATCAGACCAGTACTTGATGTAGACTGAATGTTTCATGAGTATTTGGTGTTACTGTTATCCATCATTGAAGTGCTTATGATCAAAGCATGTTAGAAAAGTTGTGGCACAGTGACTTAAAATTTCTTCTTATCTGTAAGAACTGAAGATTTTTTCTACTTTCTTAGTATAGTGAAGCTAATTAATATTCAGAATTCAACTTTTTCAAATACAGACTTGGCATTTGGCTTTTTATGTCTGAAATGCCCTTCGGGACGCTATCTGCGCAGATGCTGTGGAAGCTATTCTACCTCATGCACCAGGTGGAGCATGGAAGCCTGCAGCATCTTGGCTCTGCCCCCCAGCCAGCAGAGTGCAAGCGACAGCTCCAAGGTACAGCTTCACCAGAGCAGGCAGCTCTAGCTTTTCCTAACTTTGCCTGTGTCTTCATGTGTATGTCTTTTCTTTTAGAGGAACTAAAAGTGTTCTGCTGATTCTGAAATTCAAGGCACTGTTTCATTGTTGGGATTTGTTAAATGTAGAAGCTGGTATATCTGAAATCTAAATTTGGTTAGTCTCTCATTATATGTCCATAAACACAAGAATGAACTTCCTGGCTTAGGAATCACTTTTTGTATGTATGACATTATTCTAGTCAGGTTTACAAGTGTATATTGATTGTTGGAAATTTGTTAAAGTATTGTGCCCAGGTGTTCCATTAGTAACTGCTTTTGCTATTTTTTTTAAAAGGTAATTAATTTTGGTGAAAACGTGATAAAGTTCTAATCTCATGGAAACGCTGAACTACAAGGTGTTTATTTGCTTTTGTTATAATGTTGAAAAAATCGGACTATTTATTTAGTACTGTAATGCTTTTAAACAGTTATCTTGTATGTTTAAAAAATTTGGGAGAACATAGCCAGGGCTTTTACGCCAGTCTACATCCCTAGCCTTTTAATTTTTTATTATTATTTTTTTAAAATTTTGAAACAGAGCCTCACTAAGTTGCCCTAGAATGCTGAGGTTACAGGCATGTGGCACCATTACCAGCCTTAACAGGGTTTTCAAACATACCAAAAATTGATTCTGTTTCCCAAAGTTTTAAACCTGTATACCACTTAAAAGAAAATCATAAACTTTTAAAAAAATCTTAAAAATTGTTGAGCTTCTGCTATTTTCTAAGTAGTTTTTTCAACCTTTCATAGTCTTTTGTCTCCATTTTTTTCCTTTTTTAGATTGATACGTTCTTTTGTTTCTGGGTCCTCCCCCCTCCCCCCCGCTTGTTTTGGTGTTCTTCATGAATCCACTTTTGTTACTCTGATTTTGCACAGTGGTAGCGCTGGACTCATATTTTATGTTGTTTTGCTTAATAAAATGTTTATTTACTGTGCTGGGGAGGTGCACAGATTGTTGCTATAATTGGAGTAGGCCTGCCAGTGAGCCAGGTGAGAGTATTTCACAGCTTTGGTCTGCTCCTTGGCAGCTAATATGGAGGTAAAACAGTACAACACAGAAAACAAACTTTTTCTTTGGCAGTGCCTGGGCTGGTTAGCAGCACCGCTTTACTTTAATCTTGGTTGGGTCTCTTCATAAAGCCGTCTCCATTGAGTACTTAACCAACTGCCATGCCCCTGTTGTGCACTGTGGCACAGGTAGCTGTTCAGCAGCTCAACCCTGTAATTGAAGTGATTCTAGGCCAGGAGGAAGAAGTACTGAGCTGGCCTTATCATGGAGCATCAGGTCCTATGCTGGAAGCTGTTGCTCTGGATTCTAGGCTTCTGTAGCCCTTTTACCTTCTCCAGTCTTATGGCCTTTGTTGGTTGGCACACAAGTTATTATGACTCAGTAAAGAAGTTTCATTTGCCTTACTAGGTTTGAACCTTGAGGATCTTTGCATTCAGTGCTGCTGCTTTAATTTGCTATTTGTTTAATCTTACTTGTTAGTTTTTTTTTTCTTTTTTCTTTTTTTGGACACAGGGTCTCACTATGTATTCCAGACAGGCCTTGAACTCACGGTGTAGCCCATGTTAGCCTTGAATTTGCAGTGATCTTTCTGCTTCAGCCTCCTAAGTGCTGAGAATACAGATGTGCACCAGCAATACAGGCTTCATTTGTTGAATCTTGTCTTTTTTGAGGGAGGCTTAATTTTTACTGTTTGTGGAAGCTTAAGGCTTTTTGTTTTACCTTCCTAATATGTTTCGTATTTAATAAGTATTAGAAGTCCATATTCCCTCTAGTCAATCTCATTTCACTGTGATAATAGAAAGAAAGTGATCTGAAATCACAGCTCCAGAAGAAAAGATTTTGACTGTTAATTGCTAGACTTCTCAGCAGTAATTATTAAAAAATTGGCCTGATTTAATTAGGCTTCTTTTTGTTTGTTTCTACTATGATCAGTATTATGACTACAAGTAAAGTAGAATCATAAGCAAATTTGATAAATATATAATTATGCTTATGTTGTTTGTTTTCTGCATAATGTTTTAAAAGCTAATTAGAAAATTTTCTTTCTCATTTGTTCTTTTCATAGAATTCTTTAAAATGTAAGGCTTCTTTCTTGAGTGTAACTTAAAACATGCTAAATTAGAATGATAATTCCATTTTCCATTATTTTAAGAATGTTCTGTGTAGTAATTTCTGCATAAATCCAGTTGGAGGAAAGGAAATGAAAATTGGTTTGATAAGTGCCCCATGGAGTTGTTTGAAAATACAGGAAATTTGATGTGCTACTTCTGATTTTTCACATGTGTAAAGCTGGCTTGTTTCCATCTTACTGTGAAAAGTTCATTAGGGAATATGTTTCTTAAATGACCTTTTTTTTTTTTCATTGTAAAATTTTCTTTTTGCATTATCTAGTTTTCTGTTACTTATCACAAAGTCCATACTGCCTCCTAGTGATAAAATATTATTTTCACAGCAGTCTTTGAAAGCTAGACAAAATATATGGCATATGTTACTGTTTCAGTCATGACTGTAATTTTTTTTTTGTTTGTTTCCACTCTTTGTTTATAAGCCAGTATCTTTTATTTGAGATTCTGTACTGTGTTGTTTGCTAGTTGAGGCAGTTCATTGGTAGTATCTTCATTCCTGTGATTGACAATTATCGAAGAAATTCAGGTTGCCTGTGAAGTCAGCATTACTGCCTTTGAAGGAGTTCCACCTGGTAACAGTAGTGATGTGCAATTAACAAAGTACTTTGCCAGTGATGTATCATTTAATCTTCTGGAATAACCTTTTGTGGCCAAACTGAGGCTTGGAGATGTTAAATATCTCCTCAGAGGCTACCTTACATTTCGAGTTTGTTGGAATTTCAGAGGCCATATGGTCCAGCTTTCTTCCTGATACCAATAGAAAACCTTTGGTATTTTTAAATATTTCTAAATATTCTTTCTGGCTGACAGAGTAACTGAAATGTATACACTTACTCATTCTCCATTTTAATTTCTTGATATGACCTTGCAGACCCAGAACATTTTGCGAACTTTGAGAAGTATCTTTCTTCCATGAATAGCTCAGAAGAGATTTGCCTTCTAACTACCTTTGCTCAGATGGCTCAAGCCAGAAGAACCAACGTGGATGAAGACTTCATAAAAATTATTGTTCTAGAGATATATGAGGTTAGAATATGAAGTTTTGTAAATTAAATGTTTTCTGTTGATTGTTTATTTCTTTTGGTATTGTTTTTTAAAAGTATGGCTTACATGGAAGGGACTAGAGAATCAAAGGAACTCTTGCTAGAAGGAATTTTAAAAGCATGAATTAGACCATTTTCCTCTGCTATCTGTTAACACTAATACATGAGTTTTTCTGAGAATAGATAATGTGGCACAGGTTGGCACTTATATCTTGTTTCTCTGTCTGTCTTTTACTTTCCCCAAATTCCACTTGTCCACCCCTGCCAATAACATGGAAACTGAGCCTACAAACTGATTTAAATGAGATGATAGAAAAAAATATTGAATTTAGAATTGGAAAGTCTGAATTTTGGTTTAATTCTTCTATAAATTGCCTGTCTTACGTTAGAAAAGAAAACTTATAGCTGGGCATGGTGGTACCCACCTGGTAACCCCAGCTCTTTGGGAGGCTAAGACCCAGGAACTTTCACTATGATGTTTCTGTCTGGGAGCCAGCCAACTATGTACTGAAACCGTGAGCTAAAATAAATCTCTCTTCCTCTGACTTGTGGGTCTATTGCCCAGTGAAGGGAGAAAAGAGGACATTTAGCACCGTGGGCTTTATCTTCCTCATCTACAAAATGACCGGCTGGGATGAGATCCTTGCATAGTTAATTTCCTAATGTTGAAAGAAGATTCTCCTTGAGTTTATCATTATTCCCCAGTATACCACCTTTAGAATGACAGACTTTGGTGATCTGAAGTTTTTTCCAAGTTCAAGTACCCTGTTCTGATACTTATACTTTGTAACCAGACATGAAGTTAGGGCCTTGATGGATCTGGAATTGCAGACTGTCTTCATGGTCTGAGAAAATTAAGAAGAAATGTATTTTTACATATATTAAATGACATTGTCAAGATCTATTGAAGTAGTATTTATGGCCTTGAACAGTGTTTTCAGTGTTTTGAACAAGAGTCACAGTAAAACTACATTATATACTACATCCTGACCCTATGTGTATAATTGAAACAAAAAATTATCCTGTGATGCATTTTTTGCTGGGGGAGGGGGAAGAAACAATACTGGGGATTAGGCTTGGGGTTTCACACATGCCAGGTAAGCATTGTAGCCCTCCACTACATCTCTAGCCCTTTTTATTTTGAGAACTGTTCTCACTAAGTTACCTAGGCTGGCACTAAATTGCAATCCTCCTGCTTCAGCCTCCTTGGTAGCTGGGATTACAAGCATGCCACCACCACATCTACCCTGTAATGTATTCTTAAGTTTTTGTATTCTTTTTTATTCTCTTATTTATCTGTTATATTTTATTGTATTTTTAAAATGCTAATCATTAACATGAGTGGATTGTAATCTGTAGTCTTTGGAAAGATGTAGTTCAAGAGAATTAACATTGGTATTTTAGAAGCACTTGTGGTTAAGGATCTTATTTTGTAGGAGAGAGAATGTATTTCTTTGAAATGCGTTATGAGTTTCATCATTTTAGTGATTTCCTCAAAACTAGAAAAGCTTTCCTATTGAAGGGACCATTTCATTGCTACTGACAGACTTTTATTTTCTTTTGAGATAATATGTCACTGTGCTGCCCAGGCTAGCCTCAACTCTTTAAAGTGGTTCTGCTTGCCTGACACCCCATCATTGGTGCCACAGGCATGTTCCACCATGGCTAGCTGGATACATGTTTTCATCCAGCACTTGATGCCATTGTTATGAATAGCTGACATTTTCCCACATTCCCTTTCTTCCCACTTTCCAACATCAGGGCAGTCAGTTTGCTGTCTGGAGTTCTGACATCTTTCTGAATGTAGTGTGGACTGAGGCTCAGTGTGAGATTTTTTGTTTTGCTTGAAAAAAGTATGGAAATCTGTTTTGTTTTTTGATTGGCATTAAAAGTGATCTCTCTCCTTCCACTGCCATTTAGGTATCGTACGTCAGCTTGTCCACCAGAGAGACTTTTTCAAAAGTTGGTCGAGAGCTTTTGGGTGCCATCACAGCTGTTCACCCTGAGATCATTTCTATCCTTTTGGACAGAGTTCAGGAAACCATTGACCAGGTTGGAATGGTAAGTGTGCTATTGTCATTGTTGTCATTTTTTAAATCCTGAAGTGATAGAGGAATGGCAAAATTGGAAGGCTGTTGGGAATGATGGTGTTGTGTAAGAGTGCAGTGGGAGGAAAGAGCTGATGTCAACTGTTAAAATGTGTGTTGGGCTGTGTACTGTGCACCATGCCAACCAACTTGGGATTAGCTGTTGCTTATAAAACACTGGGATTGGTTCTCTCATATCTCCTCAGAATTCACTTTACCACTTTCATCAGTAACAGATCTTTTAGATGGTCACTAGTTAGGAATTTTTTTTTTCTTTTTAATCGGTACCAGGGATTGAACTCATGACTACACTCTTGAAAGCTAGGCACTTATGCTGCTGAGCTAAATCCCCAGCCCCATAGTTAGGAATTTTTATTTCATAATTTCTTTGGATTTCATAATCCCCCCCCCCCATATTGAGCATTGAGCTACATCCTCACCGCTTTTATAATTTTTATTTTTTATTTTAAGACAGGATCTTGCCAAATTGCCCTGGCAGTGTCCAGACTTGAGACCTTTCTACCTCAGCCTCACAGTGTACTGGAATTACAGGCATGTGCCACTACACCTGGCTTGCCTTTCGTAATTTTTATATTTTATACTTGTAGGAAATAACTATGACTGAGAAAGGAGACCCTATTGAATCAGTCCAATACAAAATGAAAAGTAGTTTATGTCTAAAATAAGAGTACTAACTGGATATAGTGGTGCATGCGTGTAATCGCAGTACTTGGAAGACTGAGGCAGGAAGATTGCTACAAGTTCAAAGCCAGCCTGGATTACATAGTGAGGTTAAGTTCAGACTAAACTACATAGCAAGACCCTGTCTTAAAAAAAAAAAAAAAAATATATATATATATATATATATATGTATATGGATTGCATGTAAAAATAGTTACAAGTAATACTTTAAATTGAACATGACACAGATATAGTTTATTTCTCTTCTTTTCACAGCCTTTACATAGTTTTTGAAAGTATTATTGAAATATAATTCATATAAATAGATGAATTCTGTGGCTGGAAAATTGTACATTGACTCAACATGATTCTCTCAGTTTCAGCCCATGATGTTTTTCTCTGACTGGTTTTCTAGTTTTGACAACTATGTACATTCTTAATTTGCCACAATACTTCTAGTAGTAAACGGTATCTAGAAATACACTTAACTGTAAATGTAAAGATAAGAACTAAGATTTTTTAAGAATACCTGTGTGATATGCCTGTACTATACCTGTGTAGTTTTCTTGTTCTTTGAACTTGCTGAGTTTTTTGGAGCCCTTTCTGCCTTCAACATAAACAGTGATGGCTTTGATTTGGGGCTAGCTTGATTCAAACTCTAGCTCTACAGCCTGGGAATGAGCTGTGGCTGATGTCCCTGAACTCTCAGTGACATATTTAGCATGTGCCTAAAGAGAATCTTCTGTTCTAGAGACCAGACATGAGAAAACACATCCTGTGTGGAGTTTGCTATTGGTTAGACAGTTGTTGATTAAGACCAACCTCTACTGGAGATCCTAGAGTATAAAACTTAGAGGTGTGTTTGCTGACAACCTGCAAGTTAATGTCATGTTTTCCTTTGGCCTCCTGTGGTTTTAAAGATTAGTACATTTCCACAGATACATTCTACCTTGTTAGTGAAATCCATGTATCTTTTCACACAATTTCATCAAGTAAAATTAGTGATTTCTTTTGACTTTCAGTGAAAGCATCGATATATGTTAAAATATATAAATCTATTTTATTGAAAAACTTATTAGAATTCTTAGATTCTTCATAATCATTGTGCCTTTCATTTTTTGTTTTTTACTTTATATTTTGGTTAGAGCCTTTATTACAGCATTGGGAATAGTAGTAGTTGTAAGGGTGAATGTTCTTGCTTCATTCTTGCCATTGGGGTTGAGGTTGTAGCTGGGGCAGAGCATTTGCCTAGCATGCACAAGGTCTGGTTTCAGTCTTCATCATCACACTAAAAAAGTTCACCATTAAGTTAGTCAGGAGTAGGTTTTTCCTTGATGACCTAATTAGACTGAGAAATTTGTATTTCTAGTTTACTGAGATTATTATTTTAAAAATTTATTATTTTTATCTTTTTAAAGACAGAGTTTCATTATGCAGTTCAGGCTGACCTTGAACTCAGTTTGTAGCCTAGGCTGGCCTCGAACTCATGGCAGTCTTCCTGCCTCAGTGTCCCAAGTACTGAGATTACAGGCTTTCGCCACCATGCTTGGCGTTAAACATTATTATTACTATTTTTGAGGTAGGTTCTCACTGTGTAGTTCAGGCTGGTCTCGCACTCACTATGTAGCCCAACCTGGTCTTGTACTCGTGGTGATCCTCCTTCCTTGGCCTCCCACGTTCTGGAATTACAGGCATGTACCATCATGCCTGGCTTGCTATTTTTAAAACACTATTTTTATTTTTATTTTTATTTTTATTTTTATTTTTATTTTTTGGTACTGGGGATTGAACTCATGACCTTGCACTTGCCAAGCAGGAACTTGTGCCACTGAGCTAAATCCCCAGTTCAAAACACTATTTTTAAATCAATGTGTCTTTAGGGACATTTTCTGCATCCATTGACATAAGGATTTTTTTCCTTTGTTAATGTCATGAACTAACTACATTGACTGGTTGCCTACATTTCAGATGTTGAACTATCACTTAAATGGAGTAAAAAAACCTACCTGATCACATGTAATCCTTTTTAAGTGTTGCTGGGTTCAAATTGTTAGTAATTTTACATGTATTCATGAAGAAAATTGATCTATAATTTTTTTGTTATCATTATAATGTTTTGAGAGTAGAGTTATGTTAGCCTCAGATATGAGTTGACAAACATTCCATCTTCTGTCTTGAAATAATTTTTGCAAGATTGTTCTTAATTCTTTGAGTAGTAGAATTTATGAGGGAAATCATCTAGGCCAGGAGTTTTGTTTGGTGTGTGCGTGCGTGCACGCGAAGTCTTTCTTTTTTCCTTTTTTTTTTCCCCAAATCATTTTATTTCAAGGAGAAAAAGAAGAAAACCCCTAAAAATTTCAAAACACATCAAGCAACAATACCTTGCACATTGTCATCCTCAAATCATTCACCCAGAGCACAAGACATCTACATTCAGTTGTTCGAACAATACCAGCACAAATCTTTCGTTTCAGTGAACTCAGAGAAATCAGAAGTATAACCATCTTAACCTTTTTTTTCTATATATATACATATGCATATACATATGTTTTTTCTTTTAGCTTCTCACTCTAATGAAACAATATGATGTTTACATGTGTGTCTTAAAACATTTTTTAAGAGGGCTAGGGATGTTCTTCTGTGGTGGAGTGCTTGCTTAGCATGCACTGTCCTCTGTGTTCACTTCCCAGTACTGCAAGAATAGAAGGAGAAGGGTTTACTGGAACACTTAAAATTTCATATATGGCAATTACATTTCCATTCTGATCTATTTCCCTTAAAGCAAACTGTATTAAATGAACCTAGGTTTATCTTATTTTGTGCAGATAGATGGGTTAATTAAAAAAATAGTTGCTGTTGATCTTTTGGAAATAGGATTTTAAAAACTTAAGTGAAATCTGACACAGGAAACTAACTAGCTCTTAATTTCTCTCATGAGAATCCATTTATAAAGAATAAAATAAAGGCAGACTTTTTGGAGTAGCATGAGACATTCAAAGAAAAGGTTAGGCATATGGAGAGGAGAAAGAGAATCAAAAATGATTAAGATGTGTTATATACTAGTAGCAAAATGAATGTAAATTTCATGTATTGCAGACACATACTAACAAATAATAATATGGGGTATTTCAAGTGTATGTAAAAATCGAATAGTATAATCAGCCTTTCTGTACCTATAATTCAGTGTTAAGTCACCCACTTTGATGGCTCGTTTCATATGTATCTCTATCCACTTCTCTCTTTTTTTGGAATTGGGAATCAAACTCAGGACTTTACATTTGCCAGGCAGGTGTTGTGCTGCTGAGCTGTATCTCCAGCCCTCCATCCACTTCTTAAACACCCAATTCCCCTTCCTACCGATTGCTTTGAACCAAATAGAAATGTTTTTATTGTTTATTGATTGATTGATTCATTGATTTTATCGGTACTGGGGATTGAACTTACGACCCCGTGCTTGCAAGGCAAGTGCTTATGCCGCTGAGCTAAATCCCCAGCCCCAGAAATGTGTTTTTAAATAGCTAAAGTGCTTTTTTTTTTCTTGGTAAAATGATGACCTTCCTTGGCTTTAATAAAATTTGTATCATAGAATGATGGTTTACCTAAACTGAAGTGTATCAGTTTACATATTAAAAATTATTGATATTTAGAAAGGATTACTAAGTGTGCTTTTGGTATGTCATCAGTTTTGTATCCATTTGATTTACTTATTCATAATTTTTGTCTCACCAGTGGAAAAAAAACTTCCTGTTGGAAAAAAACCATTTATAGTTTAAAAATGTATTATAGCACTATGGGGTTGTCTCAGTACTGATTTTAATTATTATTGTTCTCTTTTAATAAGGTTTCTTTATACTTGTTTAAAGAATTGCCTTTGTATCTTTGGCAACCTTCTGCTTCTGAGATAGCTGTGATTCGGGACTGGTTATTGAATCACAACCTGACATCAGTGAAGAATAAACTGGCCTGTGTTATTCTAGAAGGACTGAATTGGGGATTTGCTGAGCAGGTATGTGTTAAAAAGTTTTGTGGAAACGGGAGATTCCATTTTAAGGAAGCATTGTCTTAAAACTTTTCAACATTTCTGAGTATCATTTGTAAGTTCTATAAATTCTTTTAGCTGTGTCTCAGGTTAAGATGTATTCTGTAGTTCTGTTTTGCAGAGTGAACATTCTATAAATAAAGATGCATTGCTCCATGTTGAAAATTCTTCCCTTTATTCTTAGACCACTTACATATCTTGGTTTTTCTCTGGCTAGTTACTATAGTTTCTCCTAATTGCTTTATCTGTCCTTGGTTTCTCTTACTCCTGCAATTTGTCTTGCATGTCATTGCCAGAGTTGTTTTCTAAAGCATTGTGCAGTAATGATGAGCCTGAGTTTGAACCTGTTTGCCTCGTTCTCATCCTAGCTTTACTCTTCTGGGTTGTGTGACCAGGAAGCTTCCTCAGCAAGCTTCTTGAATGCTCTGGGCCTCTGCTGCTCTTCTGTAAGCATTGACATGACTAGATCTACCTCATGGGGTTATTATAAGGATTTAACAAGTGAGGATATGCAAACATGTAGGACAGTTCTTGTCACGTTGATTACTCAGTGTTGTAGTTATCATTGGTTTATTATTAAGGGTTATTGTATGTGATGTGTCTCCAAAGATGCTGTGCCAATTGATTGTGATTGTTAAAAACCTTTGCTGCCTATTACAGGCCTTATTAATTATCTCCTTGATGAAAATACTCACATTTTAAAGGGAAAATTAGAGAGAATCCAGCCCTTTACAACCGTCTGCCTGCTTTTATTCTGAGCAAGGCATTAAATCCTTATAGCTGTCTTGTGGAGTTTGCATTAATGTGATGCCTGTTGTTCAGAATGAAACCTGGGAGCTTTGTTCCTGACTCCTTGGGATTGTCTATGGGTTCATCTGGGTTTACTGTCACTGAAGTGCTCATGGATGAGAGCCACCTCCTCTACCTTCACATTCTCTGTCTTCCCATTCTCAGAAAGCTGCATGAAGACTCCTCTGTGGCGGTCTCCTCACTACCCTTAGAGTTGGAAATGTTGTTTTCTATGGAAGGATGAGGGGGTGGATTTTTCAAAATCTGCAAAGTCTGCTTGAGAAATTCCATAGGCAACCTCAGGTTCCTGATGCAGTATCTTGTCTGTGTTGTTGAGTGTCTTACTTTTCATTGATGATGGAACAGGAATAGGGAATGTAGACATAATCTATTAAAAGTCTTTTTTATTTAATTAATAGTAAGCATTTTCATACTTGGCAGTTCCCTTAACTTACATCCCAGAGTCTTTGCAGTATTCCATTTTGAGATGGGAGATTTCATTTGAAAAAATAGTTTTTTTTTGTGGCTGGAGTGGGGGATGACTCAGGTTCAGACCTATTCAGTGCAGTGTAATTGCTCTTTAGATTGATTTTTTTTTTCCCCTGTGGTTATTTTATAACTTCATAGGGGATTATGATTTTTGGAACACATAGTTTCTGTATCCAAAACCGTTTCTTACTATTCTGCGTAATTCTTTCAAAGTTACAAAGAACAAAATACAAACAAACAAAGATGGTATGTTTGTGATTATTGTTCTGTTTGAAAGGGTACCCTTCATCTGGATCAAGCACTCCATGCCGAAGTGGCGTTAATGGTTCTTGAAGCTTATCAGAAGTACCTTGCACAGAAACCATATGCTGGGCTTATTTCTGAAAGCATGAAGCAGGTATTTCCTTCTCTTATGTATTGAGAACATAAATCTTTGTTTGTACATGACCTGAGCAGATGAAGTTATAGTATTAATCCTTAGGTTTTCTAAGAATATTCCTGGCAATTTAAAATAATTAAAATTGGCTTCAATGGTTAGATAGAGACCTTTTTCTTTAAACGTAGGCTTTTTATAATAATTGTAATAATTGTAATAATTTTATAATTTTTATAATATATAATAATGATAAATTATATAATAATTTATAATAACTGTAATAATAATATTACAGGATTTGAGTTGAGCTATAATGATGTGCCAGATACAGTGATGTCACTCATACTGGCTTAGAACTAACTTAAATTTCTAGGAACTTTGCAAGCTGGATTATTAAAATAACTATTGGTAGCTTGAAACTGGTTACACTGTGAGTTTTTATACCACTTAAATTCACAAATGCTGTTCAGGCTGGCCTTAAACTCACTATGTAGCTCACGCTGGCTTACCCTGATTATTAAACTTACCTATCAGCACATCATTCCTTGGTATTAACTTTTATATCACTTCTTTATTGCTTGAGTTAAGATCAGATTTACAAAGTGACTGGAAGGTAAGTGAAAGTGGTCAGCTGAATGAGAAGCTGCTGTAATGCTGTATAACAAACATTAATTGAAGGCCAGTAAGTAGTATATTCTTTTCTTTGAAAGGCATTATTGCTCACAAAGAGATGAGAGATGAGTTTATTGATTTAATTCATATGTGATTAATGTGATATAAAATAAATAATTGTTTTAGGTTTCCTATTTGGCTAGTATTGTTCGATATGGAGAAACTCCTGAGATGTCATTTAATCAGTGGGCCTGGAATTTGATCTTGAGGTTGAAACTACACAAAAACGATTATGGAACACAGCAGAAATGTCCAGCTATTCCCTTCTCAAGCACGGTGCCTGACATGGCAGAGTCACCCATGTTTCATCCTCTCTTGAAGGCTGTGAAAGCAGGCATGCCCATTGGCTGTTACCTTGCCTTATCCATGACGACTGTGGGCCACAGGTACAGTGTTTTGGACTCTTACTTTTCCCTCCCAAGATCAGAAAGTGCTATTGAACCTATAGAGAGGTAATTAGGGCCAAATGACAGGCCTCCTCCCTCAGTATTGTTTCTCAGTATTGGCAGTTTTACTTAGGGCCTCATGTGTGCTACACAAGTACTCTATCACAGAGCCATATTCGCAGCCCTTTATATATATATTTTTTTCTTTTTGGTTGTGGTGGTTTTTTGAGACAGGGTCTTATAGTCCAAGATGGCCTTGAACTCTTCATGTAGCCCAAGCTGCCCTTGAATTTTTGGTGATTTTTCCAGCCTCAGCTTCCCAAGCACCAGGATTACAGGCCTGTGCCACTATGGCCTTTTTTTAAATCTTTGAAACAGGTTTTGTGGTTACTCAGGTTGGCCTTGAATTTGTGATCCTCCTGTGTTAGAATCCTGAATAGTTGCGTGTGCCACCACATCCAAATAAGCTTTGCTTAATAGTGTATCAAGAGGCAGTGGTGCCCAGATTGACTCATATTCATGTACTGCACCTTCAAATTCATGTACTGCACACATATGCACATAGTATATACATTTCACATAAAGTCTAATAAATCCATAGAGCTTTCTTTCTTGTAAAAGATACGGACTTTGTCTTGTTCATCTTTGTGTCTCTAGAGTTTGTACTTAGCACATAGTCAGCAAATTTGAATAGATGCTGGGATGTGGAAAGGAGCATCCAGTGTCTGAGTGGGAAGGGTGAGAAGAGGGGAAATGAAGGAACATTCTGGACTGAAGCCCATGATTCCTATTGAAGAACAGAAGTTATTAGGTGGTTGGTAGGGTCAAATTATAGACAAATTTGAAAGTTATCAAAGAAGAGACATTATCTAATAAAAAAGAGACCGTTTAGGCCTTTAGGAATGTCTTTAAATTGTTCTAGTAGCTCTAGTATCATTTACAGTTTCCTGAACCTCAGGTTCTTCGTCTCTAAAATGGAAATAATAATATTTTACTGACTTTACATATAACACTCTTCATGCCTGAAATAATAGGTTTTTTGAGTACAGTTTTCTGAACACACTTCGTGATTTCTTCAATTTTGGGACTGTAGCTCCTTATTCACTGTTGTGGGTTCTTGCTAAACATACATACAGTAGTACTTGTTTAGTGCTGATTACTAAATCCTGAATGTGCCTGAGAGTGAGAATAAACTGTCTATTTGGGCTGACTCCAGTGTGGTCATCTTGGTGTAGGATGTTCTAAAATAGTGAAATAATTTAAAATAATCTTATGAATGGACCTGGGTTGAGGTGGAGTAGAGTAGGCAGGGACATAAATTGTATATTAGTTCAACATTACGGAGAATCCAGAGAACAATGATCAGAAAATCATCCAGAATCTTTCTCCTACTATAATTGCTTTTTTTATTCATTAGTTTTTTCCTGTGATCTTTTTTAGAGCTTTTATATATATATATTTATATATATATATAAATACATATATATATAATATATATTTATATATATAAATATAAATATATATATAATATATATAATTTTGTTGTCTTTGTTGTTCACTTCTAATATTTTAAGCACTTCCTTCATGGCAAAGCCTTTGTGCTATTTTATCTTTTGAAATGACTTTTCTCCCCTTAGAATTAAAGTAATACAACCAAATCACAGAATTAGGAAAGTACAGAAAAAGCCACTCACTTTTGCCATTTTAATAAGATGAACAGTTTGGTATGACATTATCCCTGTGTTTTTTCCTCTTGATTTAACACCACCCCACACCCCTTCCTCTTTTTTTGTCATACTAGGATTAAACCAGAGGCTTAGAGGCTCACACATGCTAGGCAAATGGTCTACTGCTAAGCCACATCCCTGGCCTTTTAAAATTTATTTTGAGACAGTTTGGCGAAGTTTTTAAGACTGGTTTTGAACTTGCAAACCCTCTCAGCCTTTTGAGTAGCTGGGATGATAGAGATGCCTAATAGACCCAGAATATCTAATATTTTTTGCTAGTAGTTGTAATCATTAGTACAAAATTTTATATTTTTTCTCTAGTATCATTAGAATGGAAATGTTTCCATGTTGCCCTTTACCTCAGATATAGATTCCCATTTAATGAAGTTCCCCTACATTTACTTAAGTCATTTTTGTATTTGAGTTTTGCAGTTGTAAAAAAGTATGAAAAGTACATTTTTACATGGATCATCTTTTATGGTATTTTCTGTATTTGACATTTCTTAAGGATAGTCTTCAAGGTGAATTAAAGACAGAAAATTTATATTCCAAATTGGTAGTAGAAGAATTTTGCCAGTTGATACTGAGAGATTAAGAATCTTGCTTTTGCTATAGTAACTTTTGGGAATATCCAGACAGGGAGAGTGCCCAACACTGTCAGAAGAAGCACTGGGGTTGTGGCAGGCACTCTGAAATAGAAATTTGCGAACCTGGGTTTTGGAACACTTTGACCATACCCTAAGAAATTATGTGGATTTGAGTGTAACACTTTTTCTTTCTCATCTGTAAAATGAAAATATAGGTGAACTTCTTTTTTTATTTACAGAATACTTGTTTCTGTAGTTAACCCACATAGATAAAGCCCTACATATTTAATGTAATGCACTACTCCTGTACCAATGGAAAAAACAATTAGTGTTTCTAGACCAATATGGCTTTTAACTTCTGTACAATCCCAACTCAACATAGTGAACTGGGATAACTTTCTCAAAGTTGAGGTACAGTTTCCAAAAATTAAAATTTTATATTTTATTTTTATTTATATAAAAAGACCAGTAATAGCAGTGTGTTATGTATCAATAGCAGCAACAGCTTTTCTAGGTTCTGCAGTCATTTGAACAAAATTATAGAAATCCTGCACACTCCATTAAAAAAAAAAAAAAGAATACCCAGAAAACAGCAAAATTTTACCATCATTAAAAATAGCTCTGATAGAGCATGGTCACTACTACATATCATAAAGCAGGTACATGATATTTTATATTCACAGAGGTAGGTGAACTTTTACATCTTTTTTGTATTTCCAGATTCTAGTATTTCTGTGTGACGATTGGGTTTAAAAATATGTTGGAGATCTGAACTAACTATAGGTTAACCTATAACCTATAAATACCTATAACACTTGCAAGAATTTAATTTTATGAACTAGCTATCATATGTGCTGATTGTCCTCTCTTTCACCATAGCATTGTGAAGTTCTGTGTAGATGGCATCCCGCTGTTGGGAATTCTCATCCAGTCTAGGCATTTGAGAACGGTGGTGCATGTCCTGGATAAGATTCTTCCTTTGTTCTACCCTTGCCAGTGTTACCTTCTGAAGAATGAGCAGTAAGTATGTTAGCTCTGTGCAAGGGGAATCCTTCAGAGATACAATCCAGCAAGTACAAATGACTATATCTTCTGGTTTCTGAACTAAATAAAAGGAATGATATTTCAAAGCAGTGTATATTTTTATGAAGCAGAAAACTTCTATACTTCACTTTAGAATGCAGGTTGGTGACAGTGACACATAATGGTTCCAGTTTTATTATCAGGAAAGCTATGTCCCTTCTCATTTAACTTTGGATTGCTTGTTAAAGCTTATAAGTATTTTATTTTTTTTTCCTTATTAGTATTTTAAAGAGCAGTTCTTTCCATGAAACTTTGGGAATAGTGATCCTGACATTGAACAGTAAATGGCATTGCTCTTTTAACAATAGCAAAGCATATTTTTTCATTTCACTGCACTATGTGCAGTGCAGTGTTGCAGACAGATAAGACATAGGAAGATGGGAATAAGATGATGTCCAAGAAGCAGGAGACAAACCCCTGCGTTGGGCTCACAAGGAGTGATGGAAGGGGAGGCTCTGCTCGAAGGAGGATCCCTGCAGTGCTCCTAGCTGTACAAGGGGAACATTATAGTTTCCATCCTGTGTATCTTTTCATTCAGTATGTCTCAGACTTGCCTGGTGATGAAATTCACCTGAGAGAGCTTACAAAGTATGGTTTCCTATGCTTTCCTGCGGATCTGACTTTCGTAGAAAGTATTAGGGCCCAAAGGGAACCTACTCCCCTTTTTAAATATAAATGATGCTTTTGGCAATAGAGACGTTTGGGACCTGAACAATTTGGAAAACAGCTCTGTTGCATAGTGGAGGAGAGAGCTTTGCAGCTAATAGTGGTACTTTTGCAGTTTTCCTCTAATCTTAATTTGCTTGGGTTTGTGTGTGTTGGCTATATTCATGACACTTCTACAGGTAAATAGAATTGCTTTTAATTCACATTAAATGTGAAAACTTTATTCTTCTGAAATTTCTGAAGATTTATCAGAATCTGTAATTAACATTTGGGTCCAAAAATGCAACCAATTAACATTTTTCTGTTTCCTCATAAGAAATTAACTGCTGACAATTCTGCTGACTCCTGATGGAAAGGTTGTGTGTGATCTTGTGTGCTTGGCAGGTTTTTGTCACACCTTCTCCTGTTCCTACACTTGGACAGTGGTGTACCTCAGGGTGTCACACAGCAGGTCACCCACAAAGTGGCACAGCACCTGACAGGAGCCAGCCATGGGGACAACGTGAAGCTTCTCAACAGCATGATACAGGTTAGGGCCTTTGTAAGCCCCTGAGTACACTTTTGCCCATCTTCCTAGCCAAAAATATCTGGTGTTAGCACATTTATGATGTCATTTTGAATCACTTGGTACAGTGCTTTTGGCTCAGAAGGCCAACATATTTGGCTGTAGCGGAGGTAGATGGTATTTGGTTGGTGTTTTTAACAGTGGGAGGCTGGTTATTACTTTTCTCATTAGCTAAGCTGCTTTTCCACAGGCGCACATATCTGTAAGCACTCAGCCCAATGAAGTGGGTCCTGTTGCTGTGCTGGAGTTCTGGGTTCAGGCTCTCATAAGCCAGCATCTTTGGTACCGAGAACAACCCATCCTCTTCCTCATGGATCACTTGTGTAAAACAGCTTTTCAGCTAATGCAGGAAGACTGTGTGCAGAAATTACTCTACCAGCAGCATAAGGTAACCTGTTAGAGAATTTATATTTCAGTCATTGACTAGTTTCTAAAAGGTTTTCCTAAATGCACAGTTCTTGGTATTACTCAGTGGCCACTACTTTGCTTTAATGGTATTTTATCTCAGTAATTAGTCTATTAGCACAGATCCTAGGGAAGTCAAAGGAAAGGACACCCAGGAAAGGTTGTGCTTATATTTATTTGTGGTACACTGCTGAGAGTGTGGTGCTGCTGGGTTCTTTCTGCAAATGTGTGTTATAACAGAATCTTTCATGGGTGTGAGATAGTTATAAATACTCTTAAAAGAGTTAATGATAAGGGTTTTTTTTGTTTTTCTGTTTTGTGTGTTAAAAAAAGCTTCCTTTCTCTGTTCCTGGTGTAGAATGCTTTGGGTTACCACTGTGACCGGAGTCTGCTGTCTTCTTTGGTGAGCTGGATTGTGGCAGGCAGTATCACTCCTTCCTTTGTAGAGGGCCTGGCCACACCCACTCAGGTACAGAGTCCACTGAGAGGACCATTTGCGATGCTTGTGACCTTTAATATTGTTATCCTTACCAATAAATTACTACTAACCAACAATAACCTTTACTTAGCAATTGCTACACATACATGCACTTTAAAAAATTAATTTTATTGATACATTTTAGATATACATAATGATCACATTCATTAGAGGAAGTTTGTACCTATACATAATATTTGTTGATTCTTCTTTTTTCCCTGAATCCCTCTCTTTCCCTCAGTCCTCTTCCCTTTCTTATTTGTAAAGGCTTTATTTCCATTTTCTTCCTTCCATTGTTTTTATTTCTTTTCCCTTCTTTTCCTTTCCCCTCCCTATACTCTTACATGAAATAAATTGGACACACATGTTTAAATATCACATTGTTTCTCTAGTGAGAGAAACTGAAAGGGTAAATGAGGGCCAAAATGTGTAACAGATACTGGGAAACATGAAAATATTGAAACGGAATAATAATTACTTTTTAACTTTATTGGCACAATTGCTTTTCTGTTGAGATGCTATCACTGTTTTTTTTTTTTTTTTTTTTTTTTTTTTTTTTTTTGGTACCGGGGATTGAACTCACAACCTCACGCTTGCCACACAGGCACTTATGCCACTGAACTAAATCGCCAACCACTGTTTTGTTTTATAGAGGAGTTAACTGAGGTTAGGTCAGAGTTCTGACTTAGATTAAGAGTGGGCTCTAGAGCCAGATGATCTGGATTTTAATGATCTGATTTCTGCTGTTTGTTAGTTCTGTGCCTTTGGCAGCTTTCTTACATCATGGTCAACTGGGAATATGATTATACCTATATGGAAAGTATTTAGGACAGTGCTTACCACATCATCAGTGCTAAGTATTGGCTGCTACTGTTACTATCTTTTTCAGCAGTAGCATTATTTTCATTGTTACCAAATCTCAGCCTGTGTGTGTAAAATTATTTCTGTTTCATCATGTAAATCAGTAGTGTGTCCTACCATTTATTAGACTTGCTTCCTGCTCTTTCTGATACCTTCTTGTGATTGAGTTGACACCAGCTCCTGGACTTTACCTAGATTCATTCTTGCTTCCCTTCTTCTGTGTCTCTGCCTTGTTGGTTTTCTGAGAGGAATTTTTCCTGCTGATTTCTTTCAGTGCCTTATCTGATAAAGCCCTGTGCCCCAGTTCAGCTTTTCAACATGGCTCCCTTACATTTTTGGTTCCTTACATTTCATTCTCTAATAGATAAAAAACTTCTTAAGGTTAGAGCCTATGTCTGGCCTCTTTCTGGTAGCTCATCTATACAGAGCTCGCCCAGAAAATATTGCTGAATGAGTGAATATCTTTCTTGTACTACAGTAGCCTTCTGAAAAGAATTTGACATTTTCTGGATATCTATTTTGTCTCATTTAAAATATGATAAGAACTAGGTTGGGGATAGGTATCAATATTAATTTTAGAAACTACTTGTTGACTGAGATTAGTCAGAAAAAAAGAGTTTTGTATGTGCACGTGTGTGCATGTGTAGTGCTATAAATCAAACCCAGGGTTACATGCATGCTAGGCAGGAGTTTTCTTTTAGGATGTACCACTGAGCTGTACCCCAAGCTCTAGAAAAGACTTTAACTTGTGAATGATCAGGATATATTGTATTAGTTGGAGTCAGTGCTTCAATTTTCTCCCTTTTGCTGGTGCCATTGTAGGTCTGGTTTGCTTGGACTGTGCTGAACATGGAATCCATCTTTGAAGAAGACTCCCAGCTCCGAAGAGTTGTTGAAGGGGAACTAGTGATAAACTCTGCTTTTACTCCTGACCAAGCTCTGAAGGTACAAATAGTAGTTCTGCATTCAAGTGGAAGAAGATGGCTTGGACTATAATGCTGAGTGATTCACCTTAGCATGTGAACTGTTTTCTATTGTTGTGTGTGTTTCAAAAGCACAACCACCAAACACTTAAATACTCACGTAATTGAAGCGTATCCTTGACTTCCCAAGGTTTTTTGTAGTAGATGTGCTGCTGAAGTGAGCACCGGAAGGTTCTTTTAATAGCCGGAGTCATAATCTAGTAATGCTCATTGCTCAACTGAAAGGATCACTGTTGTTTTGAAACAGTTGTCATTATGGCTCAAGTGCATCAGAATCCCTTGAAAAACTTTTATTACAAATCAGATGCATGACCTCCAACTTCTGAGATCATGAATCTCTTGTCTGGATTGTAATTAGGAGTTTCTTATTAGAAATTTGTTGATTGTTAGGCTCATTGGTTTATGAAGAGGACTGGAATGAGGCTTTAGATCTAAAGAGCTTCTGTTTTAGATACCATAGTATAGACTTAGCTTTTGAATTTCAGAACCTCTTAAGGATTTCATAATTCTTGGAGGTCGTCCTTTTTTTAGGGTGGGGGGTACTGGGGATCAAACTCATGACCTCATGTTTACCAGGCAGGAGCTAATGCCAGTGAACTATATCCCCAGCCTCTGGAGGTCCTTTTAAAATCTAAATTTCCAAGCTGGTTTGTTGGTGTACACTGTAATCCCAACACTTGGGAGGCTGAGGCAGGAGAATCACTGAGTTCAAGTCCAGTCTGACTAGACAAAGATTTCAAGGCCATCTTGAACTATAGAGCGAGTCTCTGTCCCCAAAAAACAAAAAACTCTAAAAGATAAAATCTCAGTTTCCAAAAATTGGTAAAGTTGGGTGTCAGGTTGTTTTTTTGTATCATTCTGTTACCTTGTGTAGCTTTTTATGTGCAAAGAAATCTCAGAAAGGGATAGAGGTTAGATTAGATGCCTCTTAAGAGCTGTTTTGTTTCTGGGCCTTGTGACATGTCTTGACAGCCAAAAGCTACTCCACATGGCTTGCTGCCAAGGAGGTTGAAGTGTTAGTGGGTTAGAGAAATGATTTTTATGTGACATTTTTTTCTTACTGAGTTGAAAATAAAATGTTTAGCATTTCACTTGGTTCATATGGAGCAAATTGCACTTATGTTTATTTTATGGTTGCTAAAACCTCTTCTCTCTTGCAGAAAGCCCAGGCCCAGCTGAAGCTCCCCATTGTCCCATCCCTGCAGAGGCTGCTGATTTACCGCTGGGCTCACCAGGCTCTGGTCACGCCTTCAGATCACCCACTCCTGCCACTCATTTGGCAGAAGTTCTTCCTCCTGTATCTTCATCGCCCAGGACCACAGTATGGGTATGATGCATGTTCCCATGAGCCCAGTGCTGAGTCTGTGTGTTCTTACATTGTGGAGTGTGACTCAGTCATTCTTTGGTGGCATCTAACTAGGAATCTCCCTCCTCCTTTAACATTTATTGGTCTAAATCTTTTTTGAGTTGGGGTATTGTGTAGCAATTTTTCTTTATCATCATCTCTCCAAAACAGAGAGGACAGTACTCTAGAACTGGGCAGATTTTATCATAAGAATATCTAGAGGTCCAAAGGGAAAGAAATTGCCTCAAACTGAGGCTGTATGTGTGATTGTCATGGGGCTTACATGAGGGGACCTTGTGATGAATAATGCAGGTGTGAGCAATGCCATGCCTTGCGTTGTGCTTGGGCCTGACGGTTCCACTGGATAAGGAGGTCCTCTGGCCAGGTAGAACTGCCTGCTGTTATAGATCGTTGCACCTCAGTTCCTAGCCCTTCCATTCCTTTCACTCCTTGGAAACATAAGGATGGTGATTCTTTGTCATTTCTGTTTGTTTTTTTAATAGACTGCAAGTCTTTCTAGAGCAGACACCATTTTTAATGTATTCTCTTCCTTTAAGTGGTAATGATGCCTTGAATTTATATAGCATTTAATTCTTTTAAAAACTACTTTCATGTAATAGTCTCCTGTTTCTGGGGCATGTGATCTAGGATCTGTGGTGGTCACCTGAGGCCATGGATAGCACTAGACCCTAGATACACTGTGTTTTTCCCTGTAAGTACATACTTACGATAAATCCTAATTTTTAAATCCTAATTTAGTAAAGTGGTAGATCATTTGCATAGCCTGCATGAAGCCTTAAGTTCAATCCCCAGCACTGTTAAAAAGTCTATTAGTGAGAGTAAGAGATTAACAACAATAAGTAGTAGTACAGTAGAACAGTATAACAGTATATGGTGACACAAGTTATCTAAAACTTACTTGTTATTTATTTCTGAGGTTTTTCATGTAGTATTTTTGGACCACAGTAGATTGAGGGTAATTGAAATCATAGAAAGTGAAACAAAAATGGAGGAGGAGGCAGTCATTGTGTAGACTATCTTGTTGTGTCCTCAAAATAAAGGTAGAAGTAATAGATACTAACTCAGTGGTGTAAGTACCCAGCCATTGTAACTTACCTTGTTAATTGACTGTTTTGCCACATGGAACGTATGTTGAAAGGTTATAGATCTGTGTTTATATTTTTTAAGGTTACCCATAGACGGTTGTATTGGAAGAAGATTTTTTCAGAGTGCTGCTCACGTCAATTTGTTGAAAGATCTGAAGAGGCGTCTGACTGAGGTGGCTGACTTCCACCATGCTGCAAGCAAGGCCCTCCGTGTTCCAGCAGAGGGCAGCGAAGGGCTGCCAGAGAGCCAGGCTTGCACCTCTGGTTACCTGACTTCACCAGAGCTGCACACACAGCTTGTGAGGTGAGCTGGTTACTTGTCATTTCTGTTGTCAGCAGCACCAGTACTATGCTAGAGCTTGTAGTTGTGATAGAATCTCAGTGTTATTCTCATTCCCTTGTTACACTGAGAATGGCTGGTGGCTTTGATACAGGTTTGCTCCTGGAAATGCTTCTCATTTATGTTCCTTGAGAAATGTGTCATCTATTTAGTTGGTTGAACAGTCCAGTGGCTGTAGTCTTGAGTGATAAGCAGGGGGCTGGTAGTAGCTGCTTCTGTTTCTTTATGTAAAAATAGAAATAAACCTAAACAAATTGTTCATAGCAGTCAAACAACTATCAGAGTTTGCTAGAACAGCTTTGCAAAATATATAAATTTCTAAGGAAGGGCTCTTTAACAGTGGTTCAAATCCCTCTATTCCCATGAGATGCAGGGATCTCCCTAAACTGTTTATCAAGTCATAGTATTTGCATACTGTGCCCCAAAAGGTAGAGAATTCTGAAGTAAATGTGGGTTCTTTACACACTATTCCTTCATTTGTAAGTTTAATATAAATAAAATAGCCATAAATATGATTTAAGAAGAATGATTGTTAGTCATGAGCCCTGATGAAAGCTTGATGAAGAAACACAGCATTTTATGTACTGAAGCCTTAGGCTTGTTTGACCATAGTCAAACTACCAAAATGATACCTCTCCTTATCGGCATGGTTGAAGGAAAACTTATAACAGTGTTGTCTTTTTTCTCCCCCTTCTTTTTGGTGCTGGGGCTTGAACTCAGGACCTCAAGCATGCTAGGCATGTGCCCTAACACAGTGTTATAATGCTGCTACTTTTTTGGTTTTTTGAGGTAGGGTCTCACTATGCAGTTCAGGCTGGCCTTGAGCTCACTTTGTAGCCCAGGCTGGCCTCCAACTCACAGTGATCCTCCTACCTCTGCCTCCTGAGAGCTGGGATTATAGGCATGTACCACCATGCCCAGCTAGGAAGACTTATTTTTTAAATTAGACTTTAGCAATGAAAAGCTTTCTCTTTGAACATTTTAGATCAGTAGAGAAAGTCTTTGATAGTCCCTCTGCCTTAAATCCCTTCTGAGTTATGTTCAGAAAGTAGCCATCTGTCAGGAACAGGAGAGAAAACTATACATACAAGTCTCTCTTCTGCCTGTCCATGCCTCTCTTCCTAGATACACTGTTCTGGAGATAAGAAGGTAATTTTCCATTTTATTGAGTGAAGCTATGCTGTGCCACCTTTTGGTCTCCCACCCAGTCATTTTTTTTGTGCAAGCAATGGCTTAGAATACCAGTGATCTTAGGTAAATGGACTTCATTCCTGGTAAAAATAACACAAAAAGAAAGGAGACATCATTGTATTTTTTAAAAAAGGTTTTATTGGAAAATGGAGGATTTTTAGTCAGCTTAGCTTTGTTTTATGTTTTTCTTGTTTTTTCATGATGAGAGTACCAGCTTTGATGTTTTATTTCTTTTTAATGGGAACAAAATGCACAACTGCAAAGAGTTTTATTTATGATTCCTTAAAGCAGGAGATGTCTATTAACCTTAAAGCTGGCAAGTTCTCCCAATACAGAGGTGTAAAGTGACTTGTAATACTTTCCAAGAACTAAGATTCACTGTGGCAAAATTGCTCTGGGAAGCAAAGCTTCAAATCGAGATTGTAGGATTGTGGTATAGTTAACCTCCTTCAATTATTTTTTCTCTGAATTATATTTAACCCAATAATGGAGCTTTCAGAGCTCCTTCAAACAACCTTTTGTTTTAACAATTGTCTCATTGAATTTTAATGATCTGTAACAGATCTCTTCTGCCAACTATATGAGTCTCTTGGGAGGGGTGATGGTTGTTAGACACATTTTCTGGATTGCAAGCTTTCTGTACTCTTACATAGTGGTATTACTCTTTCTAGCAGTACAAAAAACTTGGATTTGCCTGCATATCTTTTTATATTTTAACTGTTTTTATCTTTTAGGCTCTTCAATGTATATATAATATGGCTAGAAGATGAAAATTTTCAAAAAGGAGATACCTATATCCCTTCTCTACCAAAGCATTATGATATTCACAGGCTAGCAAAAGTGATGCAGAATCAACAGGTGAAACTATGGCAGTGTCTTACTTTTAGCACTTCTGAATGTAATTTGAACCAATCATAGTCATAAACTAATGGCAAAACAGCTTGTTGTTTTGGACATTGTTTTTATGGGTTTTGTGGGTATAAAAGTTACTGTATTGGGGGGATGTTCCCTTTTGAATCTCCAGCCTCACTGTACCCTAACCTGATGGCCTAAAGCCCTTGTAAGCCTTTCTACTACTCCAAAAAACATAGCCTTTCCCTGAGTGTATCACTTCTTATTTTAATTGTCCAGCAGCTGAACACTTTTAAGCAATAATTTCTACCATAGAAAGCATGAAAAGATCGTAAGGATCCATGCATTATGCAGGAGGTCAGTTGCACAAAGGTGCTCACCTTTATTGTTTTTGAAGAGGTTTCCTTGTCAGCATCTGAGTTTAGGTCCCTCTTCTGGAGCAACTTGATTCTGCTCTTTGAGTGTCCTAAGCTGTTTTCTCTCTGGTACCCTGAGATCTCTGTGATCCTTCTTTAGACCCAGACTTCTAATCTCAGTTTCCTGTAAGTAGGGAACGGGGCTGGGTTGGGGGAGCACATACGTCTCTTGGATGCTTTTCTCTAGGGGCTTAATTCTACTGGGCATTGCCCCTAACACCAGGATAGAGTTTAAGAACTTCAAAGATTTGAGAGGCATTTGTTTGGTTCCTTAAACTTGCCTACTTTTACATTGTACATAGTATTTCATCTGTAGTAGGGGTCTTTGACTTCTGTGCTTTGTTTCCTTTCTTGTCCATTCCCTTTCTTCCATGAGTATTTATTGAGTGCCTTCTAAGCGACAGATGCCTAATGCTAGAATGTGATACAGTGCCCTCAAAGGAGCTTATTTAGTGAAGTACTAAACATTGTCACATATTGTGGTCAGGACTGGGAGTGGAATGCTGTAGGTGCTGGGTGGACATAGAGGCACAGCCTGTGATTTAGATGCATTGGAGTGGCAAACTATGAGCTGAGTCCTAAAGGACGGATGAGAGGTAGCCAGGATGAAAGGAAAGGCATGTGATGGGAAGACACAGAGAAGGTGTTAACTGGTAGGAAAACTAGCATGTACAAAGACATAGCATGTTCAGAATGGTGTGAGGCATAGCAGCTGAGTGAGGCTGATGGAACCTGAGATGTGAATGGGATGAAGTCACTAAGTACCACATAGCTTTTTGAAGAATTTGGGTTTATTCTGAAGTCTGTTTGGTGAGCTGTTGAAAAAGCCACAGTGATTATATGGGTGAATTAAAATATTTTGAAGAATAATCCATAGGATTTTGTGACTGGTCAGATATGCATAGATTTCCATATTTCTGATTCAAACAGTGAGTGCTGTTTGCTGGGAGAGGAAGTACCTGCAGGCTTCAGAGAGCTCTCTACTCAAGTAGTTGGCCTGGAAGAGAGATACAAATGTAGAATTCAGGAATGAGGCTGGGTGGAAAATGTGGATTTACTGGTAACAGGATGTTGAGATTCAGGGCTGAAAGTGGGAGCCTGAGAAATAACATTTAAGACACAGAGCAGGCTGGGGATTTAGCTCAGCGGCATAAGTGCCTGTCTGGCAAGTGTGAGGTCATGAGTTCGATCCCCAGTACCAAAAAAAAAAAAAAAAAAAAGACACAAAGAAATAAGTCCAGGAAAGCAGATGTAGTTGCGTCGGAAAAGCAAGTCATGCTCATGTCTTCTTTGTATTATGCACCCTAAATTCTTATCCAAGCCTTTGTGCATAGTATTTAATCAAAGAGCAGCTAGGCATGGTGGCAGATGCCCGTGATCCTAGCACTCTGGGAGACTGAGGTAGGAGAATTGCAAGTTTAAGCCTGATCTGTGCAACTCAGTAACTTAATAAGACCCGATCTCCAAAACAAACAAATCAAGCAAATGAACCATAGTGTTTTTAGTTCTCTGAGATTTATCCTGACTCTTCAGCATCTACAGAATTAATTACTTTTTTCCTTTTTGTTTGGCTTGCCATTTGATGTAAAACTTCTTTTTTGATCTGTAATTCAAGACTGGATTGTTTAGTCTTTTGCAGACCCATCTTTAAGTAAGTGTTTGCTTTAATCAGTAGCCTTTGTCCACAGCTGTTCAGCACAGAGGCAGAGAGGGTGACACAGCGATTTCATTTAAAGGGTGAAGTGTCTTCACAGTAGGGTCTGTAACAGTGTGGTGTAAGTAAGAGTCAGGACTGTGAGTGGCATTGCTCTGAAACTGTTCTTTTGCATCTGGAAAGCCTTGTCTTGTGGTTGGTTTCAAAATAAGACTTTATAGCTGTACCTAATAGAGAAGCAGGACATTTTTAGGTTTAGAGGGTTGTTGGACCTTTAAAACACTTAACATTCAAGTAAAAGAAAATCATGGCCCGTAAACCCATAGTCCATATTCAATCACTTGCTATTACTCATTGAAGTAGTTATTAATATATGTGATGGTATTTGACAGTTTTTGTTGTTTAAAGGTAACCCTCTTTTCTAATATGTATGATCTAAAGTAAAATATAGTACAGAATGTGCATGACAGATTGCTGGGGTATGGGAAGAGAATATTAGATTGTTTCTGTTCTTCTCATTTTATTTTCTATTTACTGTATTTTTTATTATGAGTAAAGGATTATTTTATTTACTATTTACTATATCTTTTATTGTGAATAAACTCCGTCAAATGGAAAAATAAATATAATGGACATGTCCTTCTCTTTCTGCTTGTGTTCAATGTGACTCATTTCATCTGGAGCTGGTGTGCTCCTTACCATATCTTGGATCTGAATCTAGAGCTCATTTAATATATAAAGTTTTAAAAGATAAGGTTAAAAATATTAACAGTAATTCTTAGTATCAACTATCTCATCTGTTCAAATTTGTAGTTGTTTCATGAATGTCATAAAAGTTTTGTTTTTACATATTTTTACAGTTTGAAACAGGACCCACATTTTGTCATTGGTTATTGTGTCTTACCTATTTAATCTGTAGGTCTTTGCTGTATTCCTTTTTTTCCCCTTTAAAGAAAGTGGGTGATTTGTCCCAAGTTTCTCTGCCATCTAGGTTTTGTTGATTGTGTCTTTGTGGTATAACTAAACATGTTTTTCTATCCCCTGTATTTTCTGTAAATTGGTATTTAGCTTTAGAAGCTTGATCTAATCCGGATTTGATTATCTCCAATGTATTTATTTATTTTATTGTATTTTTCAGTCTTTGTCTTCAAAGTATTGTATTTTTTTGCCTATGTCATATAGGTACATAACTTATTAGCTCAATAGTATACATGTACAGTTTATAAATACACATGTATGAGGCTGTTCAAAGTATTTTTTAATCATTGTACATAATCAGAAATTTTTACAACTACTAACATTGTTAGTGGCCATTTCAAATATAACCATCCTCATGTGGGAGAACTTGGAGTGCATAAACTCATAGTGAAACTTACTGGTTTAGTTTATAGTTACATATATAGCAGTCTAAGTGAATGTATGATTTGTCAGTTCAAGTACTGTGATTCCATTACAGGATCTGTGGATGGAGTACTTGAACATGGAGCGCATATATTATGAGTTCCAGGAAACTGTTGGTCTTTGGACACAAGTCAAAATTGAGTCCCATGCCATACCCTGCAGCTTGTTAACACAGCTGGACTTCACTGATCCATGGTTGGGTGAGTCATGTGAACATTAGTCCTTTTGAATGAATGAATGAATGAATGAATGAATCAGAGCCATTGAAATTAAGGCTTGCACTTTATTTCCTACAGTGAGAATTGCTTTTCAGAAGTTCATTGTTAACTTGTCTGCCATTTAGGACTGGGTTAGGTTGTGAGCATCCAAAACTGTATTGGCTTAAACAAGACAGAGATTAATTTTCTCTCACATAAAAAGACGTTTGGCAATAGGCAGTTCAGAGCAGAAGGGTAGCTTCATGACCCCTGCAGGACTTTAGGACTCTTGATCCTCCTGTTTTGCTGCCCTGGTCTCAAAGTAGCATCTGCTCTAAGTTCAAGGTGGCTGTTTAAGTGTAAGTTGTCCCCTTCATATTCACATTCCAGTCAGCAGAAGGGGGTGTTTCCCTAAAAGAACTCTTCCAAGAAGCTGCTCTCAGTTATACCTCATTTCCCCAAAGAGAGACATAGGGCTGTTCCTATCTGAAAAGGAGGCTGGAATACTCATAGTTCATTCTTTCATGATGTTTTCAAAAGGCATTTCAGTTTCCTTATAAAACTCTGTATTAAGTGCAACTTTAAATGTTAATTATTTTAGGTGTGCATTTTTTAGCATTCAGAAGTCTGTGTTTTTCTTTTACAAACTTTTTTCACTGTTCCTGGAACCCTTACCATATAATTGGATCACATTCCTGAAGTTTCCAAGTTGCCTGTTTCTTAGTGTGTTTTTCTAGAAAGGCAATATTATAAACTATCAATTAGTTCTCTGTTGCAGGCCATAAAAGACTATTTAACCTACAAAGTTGCTGAAGCACTTCACAACAAAAAGTGATAGAAAATGTTATTTGGTGGTATAAAGGATTGAACCTTTATACTTAGCTACATCATCCCTAACCCTTTTGAAAATGTTTTATTCTGAGCCAGGGCATTGCTAAGTTGCCCAGACTGGATTTGAATTTATGGTCTTTCTGTCTCAGCCTCCCAGCATACTGGGATTACAGATGTGCACCACTATGCCAAGCTAATATACTAAGTATATTTTGCAGATATAGGATATGTAATAAAATTGTATTTACAAGTGTTGCCAACACTACTACAATAGTGTAACATAGCACCAAACTTGGTTCTGAGAAAAGCACCTATACTTTCTTATTCTAGTTCTGCCCCAACCAACCTGTTGGTTGTGTGAAGACAGAAAAAGAAAACTCAGTTTGGGCTTCATTCATGTGCAGAATGAAAGTGCTGAACAGTGTTTTTTGAGGCTCCAGTCTTCTTTTTCAGCATTCTTCTTTTTTATTTTTCCTGAAATAATTTTCTAATTATAATAGCTATATGTGCTCATTGTTTAAAAAAGTAATATCGGAAAAAGTATAGTATAAGTATAAAAACTACCCTTCACCTAACTATATGGAATGTCATTTTCTACTTCTGATAGTTCAAGTGAGAAGGAGAACCGTGTGGCTAGATCTGGAACTGTTAATGTTTTCTGTTCATATCAGTGTGTCTGTAGTGTTTTCACAATGCTCTGAATACTGTTCTAAAAGGTTTTTTTTCTCTTGGAGATAAGCTAATAGTTTATGAAGCCCTTAGTATGTTCTGGTCACTGTCCTGGTACTATAAGTTAATTCACTAACCTGGCTCAGGTTATCCCCATCAAATGGAAGGAACCCAGTGTATTAGGCAGTTAGGCACTTAGCCCATGTAAGCCATAGTGGTAGAATGTGGCACCAGAGACCTTGCCATTCATCACTGAGTATCCCATCTCTTGTGTTTGGCCATCAATACAGGTTGCAATCTCAAATGAAATCAGAGCCTAGATTTCTAAATAAGTTTCAATTTTTTCTCAAGAACAGGTTAAGTGATAATTGTGTCAAATGATTGGGCTTGTGGTTGTGATTATAGAAAAATTTGACCAGCACACTTGTGACATCAAGTTCTTTTTCTTCTCCTCTCTCTTTTTTTGTCTTTCTTTCTTTCTTTCTCTTTCTTTCTTTCTTTCTTTCTTTCTTTCTATCTATCTATCTATCTATCTATTTTTTTTTCCTCTTACTCTGCTATAGTTGAGCATAGTTTCAAATACAATAATATCAAACATAACACAATAGTATTAAGCCATACATAGAGTGAAAGAATTACAGGGCTTTCTGAACCGAATAACAGAAAATGATCAATGGGTACTATAATATCTCATTTTTGATAAAAAAAAATTGTTTGAACTATCACACATATTCAGAAGTCCTACCATGCTTTTTTTGTTCTACTACCATTGGTTCTATCTATCACATTGTGTCTCATTGGAACCTGAACATGCGTGATAGTTCAGGAGACGCTCTTGCTTCTGGTTTCCCCGCCCTGGGGTGGCTGCAGCTCCCCAGACCACAGTCACTTACCAGGGCGGCAGGCTGCTTACTGGTTGGCTC
>PVJX010011247.1:0-54199 GCA_004027295.1 Dolichotis patagonum | reverse complement strand
GTGTTATGCTTGATTACCAGTCCTTTCCGCTTGTCATCAAAATGGATTTACCTTGTACCTAATGTTTTTCATTTACTATGAAGGAAGGCATACAAAATCTTCCTTAGAAGTGTTTTATTAATTACACAAAGTATTTTATTGTTATCATTAATTATTAAAGACTGACCAGCTAAAAAATTTTAATTAAAAGTTTCCTTTCTTGTATGTTAATAGTCCAGGTTCTTTTTTAACCCTTAATTTTTCTCTGTTTGCTCTATTGCTCAGTTTCTGTATTTTCACACTCTTCTTAGAGATCTGCTTTGCTATTGTAACTCTAAACACATGATCTGAACTGTGACATAATTGATGTTTCCTTGATAATAATTTCTCTAAGCTCACCATGTAATTATTATATTCATATTTGGAATCAGTTACTTGCATTCATTTTCCCTATACATTATTTTAGAAATACAGAGTCCAGGAAAGTAAAATAAGTTTCTTTGAGCAGAATTTCTAATGGTTTGTTTATCAGAGCAGAAATCAAATGTAGAGCAGTACATTGTTCTCAGGAAAGTAGCAGGGTTTGTTGGGTTGAGTGTGTGTGCATATCCAAGGAAATGGTTGAAGTCCCTCAGGAAGCAAGCAATAAAAAGCTCACAAAAACAGATCATTTTGCAGGCTTGTAAACCATATGAGAACTTCCTTATTCTTTATTTTATAACTGCAAAAACTGAGGTATAGAGTGACTGACCAAGATCATGTGGATATGGCAATAGTTGAATAAGAATATAGTACAACCTTTCTCAATTTCTTCCTAACCTACTCTGTCCCATAATGAAAGGGAGAGAAAACGATCTCTATGAAACTTTGGCCCTTTGATGCTCACAGTCCCAGGAATCTGTTGATAAACTTGAGGCCACTGTGGTTCAGAGGCCTGGAGCTTGGAAGAATAATGAACACAGAGTGACTGACAGTGCAGATAACTAGAACTTGTCGGGCACCTTCGTAGCTGTTAAAGGATAGTATCAGGCCAAGAACTTACAGAATGTAATACACATTCCATTAATTACACTTTCTACTTCACATGCAAATTATTTTGGCCAAATCTAACTGGTAACTGTGTAGTCAAGAGAATTCTGGGAAATGCAGTTTCAGATTGAACCACATTCTCTTAGAAAACATCCCCTTCCAGCTCTATCCTCTGTAAATATAAAGTCCTTCAGCGATTAATCTGCTAAATAAATTTTAGAACAGCACAGTTATGAGGTCAATAGAATGAAATGTGTTTTGCAGACATTTTTAATGTCTCTGTTATAGTATTATTGTAAGACTGGATGGACCTCAGGTCTTTTTCTCACCATCTGCTATCCACCAAAACGTAACCTAAACTTACATATGCAGTAGTCCTTATTGTTACACTTAATAAAGCAGCCATTTTGGTACCCACACCAGTCTCATTCTCTTTGGACCTGTCTCTTTTTCTAACTCTCTTTTGATTGCTATTTGCATAACTTGCTAGCTACCTAGTAATGGTGAATACATAAAAAACGAGGAGGGAGAGGGACTTAACTGCTTCATTTCATAGTAGAATTTTAGAGTGTTGAAAGAAGTTTACTGTGTAAATAGTGAAATTACTCTGAGGCATTAAGTTTAAAGTCAAATCTTTGATGCATTCTTGGCAGGTAAATCAACCATGGTATCAAAATGGAGGGTGGACATCGATACGTTATTTACTCCAGCAGCATTTTCTCATGATTGTTGAATCTTCCTAGGATTTAGATGAACCTTACAAGGCAAACATTTTCTGTACTGTTGCCGAGAGGGAATTTTTCTTCCATGAAGCACTAATGAGTTTTAGACCAAGTCACAACTCAACAACTGGTAGGATACATGGAGACAATTTCCTGGGTCTTCCAAGAAGTAACCATTGAATACTTCTGGCTAACACATTTTGGCCTCATCTGCACAATAACTGCTTTTCAACGCCACAATGGACATGGTCTCAATGACCACTTAAGTTTATGTCTCTCTTTCTTTACCTTCTTCCCAAATACAATAGCAAGATCATCCCAGATGGTTTTTATTGCACAATGACGGGGTCTTTTAGGGCGTCCACTCCTGATGGAACCAAGTGGTGCCTATGAGGGCAGTGAAGTCTCTGGTGCCAATTATTTTTGCCCTGCAGGCACTTCTTATAAAAGGACTTTCTTTGCCAAGTTCTAGTTATTATTTCTTGCAGATTTTTTTCCTTTTCAAGATAACTCTTGAGCCCAAAACTTCTGACAGAACTGCAACTTTGTAACACTAGGTATTATAAGAATCTCCCATCATTTTGGCTTTTTCAGTTTCTGACATTTTACACATTTATAATTGCCTGTTTTGCAGTCTTCCCATTAAGATTAAAGAGTATTCTCTAAAAGATTTCTTTTCTTACCTGTATTTCTGTGGTTATTATTGGAAATAGAGGCTTCTTGTTGAAATCAATGTATTGAGTCAATGTATTTTATTTTTTAAATGCTGGTTTAAATTTCAGGATTTTTTTGTCTGTGGTTGTGCTCTGAAAATCATGTTTTTAAAATAATGTAATGGCAAAATATTCTTCTTTGCACTTTTGTATCTAAAGAGACACCGTTCAAGCATAGTAGCATGAGTAAGGCAACAGAGATTGTCTTATTGTATGATTAAACAACAAAAAAAAGAAATCTTGCTGAGGAAGAGAATCTCAGAAGGGGTATAGTTTACAATTTTGTAGGACTCTGAAAGTATCTTTCAGTTATATCTCTCAGCCAAATCAATCAGAACGTTAATCATAATATTATATCATCACTGAATCCAATACTTCCCTTTGGGTTGTACAGAAAGAATATGTATTTCATAATATAGTAGAAAGAGTTTCATTATCTGTCCAACTTTCCTTATGATTGAGAATTTCTATTCAATTCTAAAACTGCTTTGTAGATTAGACCTGCTGAAATTGAGGAAATAGCATATAGTTACAACTCAGAAGTACCCAGTTGAAGCTACAGATCTATGTGATTTGGACTTCATAGTAATCTGCATGTATATATTTGTGTAACCAGAATACCATTTAATTGTAAATTAAACTAAAATTGACTTTTTAAATTTATATAAATAAATTCTGGAAAGTTGCACTGCTTAAAGTTTAAGACCATTAGTAATTGAAGCATGGAGATAGAAGTTTTATTCATCTAGTATTCAAATTAAATATTATTCTAATATTTATGCTACTTAAATATAATTTTAAATTTAAATAAAGAAGAATTGATGATGAATAAAGAGTAAAATGGAACTGTGGGTGTAAACTAATGCCATCTCTTCTGAGCCGTATTTCTGTAATGTAATCTCTTGCAGGACAATGCGAGCTTGAGATCGTACAGTTTTACCATGGAAAGTTTGCAATTAGAAATCATAAAAAACTTGTATAGAAGAATGAGCCCATTGAAACCCTCAGATAACCCATCATACACATGTATTGCTACTCAGTTCAGAAACAACTCTAATATTTAGTAGCATGTATACACATCATCCTAATGTTAGATGTTTAGCATTACAAAATTAATTTACATTTGAATTCCATTTTTCATTTGTAAATGAGAAAAATCACTGTTACTTAGCTTACTTTGCCTTAGGTCTCCAAGAATAGCACTCAACAAGGTGCTTCTCAAAACATGCTAAAACCAAAATACTCTTCATGAACAAGACATCAGTGGGGTACAATGTGACTATCTTTGGAATCCAACCAACCAACACTTACTCATACCTGAGGTGACCAACACATTCTGCTTGAGTTTTTCTTTCCATGTCTGTAAAACAAGGAGTACTATGTTTAAAGATTTATAATGATCAATTGAGATCATCTAGGTTTAAGTATTTTCACTGAATGTAAGTGTAGTTCACAGATAATCAATTTTCATTTTAGTGGCTCAACCTAGATGGTTCTGTCATATTAAAACATACCTTAAATCAGTCCTTGATTGACAAAATTCAGCTGCTATTCCTGTATTACCATTTGACCAGAGTTAAATTTTACAGATACACACCATGACTAACATTTGGCCTGCCAACAAATGATTCAAGAATGCTGTATGAAAAGATTTTTCTCTTTAGTAAAATCAATAGCAGCTAAGCTGATTTCTGAATGATATTACTTGAAACATTATAAACAACGTGATCCAGAAATTCAATGGCCGATTTTTCTATAAGGATCACCAGCAAACTTTCTCATTGCTTGAAGCTAAACTTAACAAAAACACAATGTACAAAACATGGATGTGTAGACATTGATGCCTATATAAAAGGATTCCATTCCACATTATTGTTCTATATATATAGAAGTCTGCTGGGCTATAAGAGAAGAATGAAGTAAATAAAATTATTTACTCAGATGCTGTGAGCTCTAGTCCAAGAGATTCTCTTGGGTAACAAGCTATGTGATCATCAGTTATCAGAATTTGGAAACTACAAAATAATAAAGTTGAGATTAAATTTCTTTGAAGTTCCAATTGTTGTAGATACCTGAAATTGTCCTTCTCTACCCTCCGTGCTGGACCTCAAGTACTTCACATTTCCACTTACAACACAATAATCAAGATACTTAATGTTTCATTTATTTTCCTTAAGTCAGTTATTCAAGAAGCTTGCATTAGGGACATTTTGTACCAGGCACAGTACAAAATTCTGAGAATAAAACAGTTCACAGAATTAAGCCAGTTAACTAACAGTAATGACTCAAACTCTAAATCTGTCTAGTAGTTTTTTTAAAATTTGTATAAGTTAGCTGGATATAATGTTCACATTCCCTGTTGGAGTTGGTGCATGTACATAACACATCGTCATTGCTTTTTCATCCCTTTCCCTCTCTCTTTTCTTCTTCCAGCTTTTGAGCATCATCTTATTTGAGAAAAATCTGTCTCCTTACATCCTATTATCTATCTATTATTGTGCTCATTTACGATTTGTGAATAGTTTGTTTTATTCAGATCACTGCTTTTAGTTTTATATGGACCAATTAATTATCTGACTGATCCATCAATGATAATTCAGGAAGCTTACTGTAGCTCTTTGTTCCTGATGAAATTTAATTCTTTGCAGTACTGATGTGCAGAGACAGACTCTTTATTTCAGTAACATTTATTTTTAATAAGGAAGCATAAATTGAGTTACAAAATCAAGTTTCTGTGTGTTAGGGTGAAATTTAGTTTTTGATGTTCCATTGATTTATCATGTGCCAACCCAAATTCAAAATATTAGGTGATGATGACTTTAGTGGAAAAAAAAATATAGGAAATAATTTACCATTTAGTTTATGTTGCAATTTATATGGTAGGGAAGATATATCAGGATGTAGGTATCCAAAAGTTAAAGTTAATCACGGTGATCTTTCCAGTTCCTCTAAACTAAAGGATTGTTTGTGCCTTAGAGATCATTCTCAATACAGAGTTAAAAATTCTGACCCCCTGTTTTTGGACCCAGATGTTATCTTATTTCACATATGACCCCCAGGGCTGATTTTTATTTTTATTTGTTTTATAATTAAGAAATAAAATATAAGAAAGGGGCTTCAATTTGAATAGGAAGGAGATGATTCAACACCAGAGCCCATATAATACTGAAGTATTCAGAGTCACACATTATAAACTACCATAGCAAAATAAAGAGTCACTTTAAAACCCTGTATAACTTAAGACTGTAATTTCAAATGGAGTTCACTACAAGGAGCAGCCAAAGTGATACCATAAACTGCTTTATTTTCAAATTTAATTCGAAATATTTTGTACTAGACTGAAACAACTGTGATATAAAAAAGGAGAAAGCTTAGAGGATAGAATTATAAATAAGATTCAAATGCTGATTTATATATCATTAAATAACTAAAGTGTCCAGGTGTTAATTTTAGCTGCAGAAAAAAATTACAGAAGAACTACATTTGTTCCCAGGAGTGTGTAAACAGAAAATTTTCTGTTCTTTATTTTTTAATGTAGTATTATAGACTCATTGGTAGTTTCCAAGAGCGTTTTACAGGCTTTTTTACCCAAATGAATGAACTAAGACCCTGAAAAGCTGTTTAAAAAATTAGTAAATTTGGATAAAATTGAGTTGTTTATTGCATGTGCCTATTTATAGCCCAATTATCTAGAGGCTATAGCAGGAATTACCACACTAGTAAAATGCTGCTGAAAATGTTATATTTTCTATCTAAATTCTAATTTATAGTTTATTACATCATATTACTTTTAGCTGTATTAAACAGTAGTCTTTAAATAGGTTATAAAATTATGTTGGGAACTTGCAACAGTGGAAATAATGGAAAATAGAGTGAGGGACCATCTAAATGTAAAAATATATTCATAAAAATGGACAGAATTTAGTGTCTTTCTGAGAAACTCCTACATATCAGAGATTTGTTAGCAAAACTGAGATTTTGAGTCTTAGCTACAAAATACATAACATTATATAGAAGTGTTCAATTAATTTCATATTTCATTTTGTGTTGTCTATATAAGTAGTTTGTTTAGAGTGCGTCAAACAGGTTATGTAGTTCAGATATATGAAAATCTTGAATTAATCAAATAATATTTCCTAGAATAATAAATTATATTAGCTAGAGAAAAATACAGATGCAAGACCTAAAGCTGCCTTTTCTTTTCCTTTTTCTTTGTAATATTTGGCTGAAAAGCATGAATTCCTAACACTGAACTAAAATTTCTTATGGAATATTAGAAAGACAGTAGCAAGATATAAATGGACAAAAAATTAAAAATGAAATAATGTGCATTCTGAATTATTTTATTAATGCAAAATCTTCCAAAAAGACCATTCCAGGGCACCGTCCTGCTTTTTCCTGTTTTTAAGACAGGATTTCACTTTGTAAGTGAAGCTGGTCTTGGACTTACTGTACAGGCCAGCTGGTCACAAACTCAGGGCAGTTCTACCTTTGCCACCCAAGTCCTGGGAGTATAGGCCTGCACCACCACGCTGGCCCTGTCCTCATCTACAAAGCCACAAGCCAAGCCCAAAGGAAGATGAACATGTGAACTGAGGTTAATGAAGATCCTTATTTTTCAACTTGGAAAACAATAATAGATTAGAAATGCCAACCAAGATTGGTTATGGCCTGTTTTTTGCCAGTCAAGGTCATAATTCAGCAAGCACATTTGATAAAACCTGAAGGTGACATTCATTATGACTTTATTATATCATATTTTTTTAAAACCTCATAACACAATATGCCTTGAAATCAAGATTAATTCTGAATGTGTACTTTAAAAAAAAAAACCTCACAACTACATTCAACACCTAATTCTTTTTTATTAAATTTATTGGTACGTTTTAAATATACATAATGAGCACATTCATCTTAGGAAATTTGTACCTCTATAATATGATATATCCTAATTCCTCTTTTTTCATATTTCCCTGCCCTCCCTCCAGCCCTCTTCCCCTCATTTACAAAAGCTTTGTTTCTGTTGTTTGCTTTTTGTTTTGTTTTCTTTTCTTTTCTCTTCTGTTCATCCCCATTCCCCTCTCCCTAGTTCTCCTTCCCATTTGAATATTTTCTTCCTATTTCTTAATATATGATACACGTTCTGGCCTTTATTTACACTTTTAATTTCTCACACCAGAGAAACAATGTGATATTTACACATGTGTGTCCTGTGTACTGCACATCTGAGTATGTTCTCCAGGTGCATCCACTTACCTAGAAATGTCTCAAATTGATCCTTCTTAATGGCAGGGTAGTGCTGTATTATATTTTAAAAAATCCTTATCTTCTTTATCCATTCATTGGTTGATGGGAATTTTGGCTGTTTCCAAAATTTAGCTCTTACAAATTGTGCTGCTATAAACATGGGTGTGCATATATTGCTGTGATACACTGTTTTTAATACTTTTGGGGACATAGCAAAAAGGAGAATAACTGGGTTAAATGGAGCCTCTCGATTTAGCTTTGTTAAGTAGTTTCCACACTGATTTGCACAGTGGTTGCACTAGTCAACAGTACCAGCAACAGTGCAGAAGGGTTCTTATTGTCCTACAGCACCACTGGCATTTGTTATTAATTGAATGCTTGTTAATACTCATTCTTTTTGGAGTAAGAAAGAATCTCAGTGTTCTTTTAATTTGCATCTCTGGAATGACCAGTGATGTTGACTATTTTTTCATATATTTATTTACCATGTCTATTTATTCATAGGAGAAGTGTCTATTCATTTCAACTTTCCTGTCTCAAAAATCTAGAAATTATAGCTTTAGAGGGAAACTATATAACATAGTAGTTGCCCTAAGAGTTTGTAGGTTAGTGCAGAAGACAAATGTTCAACATGTACCCCCAATGAAGAGTGGTGTATACTTTGATCATGTATTATGAGCATATGTTACAACTCAATATACAAAGTCCTAAATTTCCCATATGAATTGGTGCATAAGCTAAGCTCCAAATGACAAGTATTTATTAATTAGAAACCAAAACGTAATGATGAGTGTATCAAAGATATTGAAGTCAGGCAAATTTTAATGTGTTCAATTACTACATGCATTGCTACAGCATAAAAGCATGATTAACACTTGACCTACTTTATTTATTGAACTGTTGACTTTTTAAAGTCAATCAAAATTGGTCCTTTAGTGTAATTGTTTGTAGAGCTAAGGGGATTGTCATTTCCGCATGTCAGTGACTTTCAGAAAGTGCTTCATGTTGAAATGAAAATCTATCCACTTACATGGTAAATCACACTTGACAAGAAAACACATTACATAAGTAAATGAACAGAATTATATACCCTAAGATAATGAATTTTCTTAATATATAGACTTTAAGTGTTCATCATTTAAAAAATACCTGCTAAAGTATAAGTAAATGTAGTTAGAATATAATAATACTTCTACTTGCTTAAGTATTTTCTAGATGAATTTTATAATAAAATTCATTGATATAAAATGGAAACTTGATCCAGCTATAAAACCTGTTTTTCATGACAGAAATGTAAATTTAAGCTTATGCGTGATTATATAAATGTAACATTTTAGTAATACAAGTTGATGTAGAATAATTCTACTCTAGCACGGACAAATACTAACTACCCACTAACATTGCATAGAAATTCTGGATGAATAAAATAGATGTAAATTTTATTGGCATTGTGTGTTTGAGAAGAAAAGAGGGACTAAGATCATAATGGACAGAGAAACATGAGGAAAGAATAACAAGATGTTCTCAAGGCCTCAGCAAAAAAGATTTTTTTCAGCTGTTGACAATTTTATAAGGTAGTTAAAAAGACAGATGTTCAACATGTAATCCCAATAATACGTGATGCACACAATGACCATGTTTCACTACTTTTTTCTGACACTTGTCCATGATGTACAAAGATGTACTGAAAATTTTCTTGCAAGTAATAAGTGTGAAGAAATCCCTATGTTTGGAAATGATGATCTTTGAATGTACAGGCTTATGTTTGAGTTTCTTTGGAAACAGATCCCAAGATAGGGTTTTGAGAGCAAATAGTTCATTTCACAAGTCCAGAGAACATTGGTACTGGACCATGATATATGAGAAAGAAGAAACAAAAAGTTTGAAATCAAATCATCAGTGATATGAAGTTCTGAGCTCTATTCTCTAGGATAACACTGTAAACATGGTGCAAAATACAGCACTCATATTCTTGTAATGAGGCCAAGGGAGGTAGGTGTGTACGCATGCACTTCCCAGAACTATTGATTGATAAGCGTTAAGACCGTGACACTTCCATTCTTCAACACAAGAGTAAGTGAAGGGCTTTATGTTGTTTTTAAAATGACTTAAGGCTAAAGATGTATTCACTGGCAGTGAAAAATTGCAAGAAGCACATGAAAAGAGTGAGGAATGAGAAATGTGGAAAGTGAGAGGAAAGCAAATTACGCAGCTGACAAATGATTCAGGCAAGGAAACGATGCATTTAATGATGAATCTACAATTAATTTCAAAGAAAAATAGCATATGAGTGAAATCAATGTACAGTTATTTTTATTTATACATTATTTTGCTGATTGGTGGTTTCTTGATATACAATGTTGGAGAGAATGTTGAGATATAATTGAAATTTGGTATAATACAATTGATAAGAGTAACCCATCTTGTGTCTCTTATCTATGCTTCTTAATCCATATAATCCTTTGGTCATCACGGAATCAAAATCCCAATTAAAATGGATTAAACAGTAAGAAAAGTCACTGTTCTGTATAACAAGACATTCTCACTTGTGGGTGTAACAGCAGTGGTGGACTCAGCAGGTGGCATCATCTAAGATTCATGAGATTTATTGTTTCTTCAGCAGGTGGCCACATACACACATGGAAGCTAGGTTTTGTAGCCCAAAACCCAGACTTCAAATAACTGTAGGCAGTACAACCAATCATTTATTTAAAATTATCTCTTTTTAAGAATGAAAACATGTTCATAATCTCTGATCACAAAACCATCTTATCCTATGTAATTTGTATTGACATATAACTCATACATAATTCATCATTTAAATTGTGTACTAAAAACATTGCATTGTGGTTATAATATTGTGCAGCCATCCCATAAAAGAACTTCCCGTTCATTACTATTCATTTCTACTCTCTCCACCCGTCAGTTAGTTAATACTAATCTACGTTTGGCCTTCATAGATTTATCTCTTCTGGACATTTCACAAAGATGAAATCTTAAAATATGGGGTAAATATAGTCTATATGACGTTTTCTGCTTTGTTTCAGTTATGTTCCCAAGTTTTACATTGCTCTGCATATCTGGAATGCATTCCTCTTTTGACTGAATAGTATTTGTTGATCTAGTAGCAGTAATATTAGTAGAAAGAGGAAGAGGTAGGGGAGATATTAACAGTAGTAGTAGTGGGAGTGGAAACAGTATAATTTGATGCCACATTTTGAGTAGCCATTATCTATTGATGAACACTTGGGTTGTTTCCATGTTTTGTGCATTCTAAGTAATGCTGCTGTGAACATTTACATGTTTGCATTTCTATTCAGCATATATACCCGAATTTGAATTTCTTGATCATAGGATAAATTTATGTTTAACTTTTTTTGGAGCTGGCAAGCTGTCTTATGGAGAGGTGGCTCCATTGTACATTCATACCAGCAGTGCATGATAATTTCACTTTTCCACAATTCCATTATTGGTTATATTTGTCATTACTCATTTTTCTTTATAGCCATATAGGATATGAAGTTGTTACGCACTATGATTTTGGTTTGTGATTTTTTTCCCTAATGACTAAAATGTATTTATTGGTCATTTTCATATACTTTTCAATGAAATTTCTAAAATTTCTGGTGCTACTTTAATTACATTATCTGCTAGTTACTGAATTAAAAGTGTCATTCATGTATTCTAGATACTAAAAACATCTCACATATATGGTACATAAATATTTTAAACCGCTTAGGTATTTTACTTTACCTTTCTTGATAATTTCATTGGAAACAAAAAAGCTTTGGGTTTTGATGAAGTCCTGTTTATATACTGTTGTTGCTGTTCACCCCTAAGGTGTCTTGTCTAAGAATTCATTGCCCAATCTCGGTCATGGTGTACCCTTGTAATCCCAGTTCTTGGTAGGCTGAGGTTGAAAGATAAGGGTTGTGAGTTTGAAATCAAATTGAATTATATCTCAAGTTCAAGCCCATTGTGAGCTACACAATGAAACTTTGGCTCAAAAAAAAAAAAAAAAAAAAAAACCAAGACAAAAATTCATCACCCACTCCAAATCATGAGAAGTGAACCTTATTTTTTCTAAGACTCTAAGCTGTTCATGACTGCATTTTTGGTTCATTTAGTGTATACAGTATAAATTTTAATATCATTCTCGAATATGGTTATCCAGTTTTTCCAGCACAATTCCTTAACAGGACTAAATTTCCACAAGAAATGGAAAGTGAGTTGGCCAAAATGTATAGCTTTGTTTTCATACTTTCAATTACCTTGATCCCTTGTTCCATAGGAATGTCTACTGTTTCACCAATATTGAACTTTCTTTTGTATCATAGCTTTCCAGTCCATTTGAATCAGAAACACAAGTCCACCCTAGTTGTTCATTCAGAGTTGTTTTGACTGGTTTGAGACTTTGCGTTTTCATATGAAATTTGAGGTCATTTTCAAAAAATTGCTGGATTTTTAAAATTGGAGTTGCATTGAGTAGGCACATCAATTTGGGGAGGATTGTCAACTTAATAATACTAAATCTTCAGGTTCACAAGGAGACAATGACTCTCTACTTCTGGAAGACTAATTTCAGTCAAAAACATTTTGTAATTTTCATTGTAACAGACATGCATCTATTGATAAATTGAGTTTTAAGTATTTGTTTTGGTAGTATTGTAAATAGGGTTATTTGTGTTGAATTTAACATTCACGATTATTCATTGCTAAATTATGTACGATGATCTTGTATCTGAACCTGGTTGAACTCATTAACTGTAATGGTTTGTTTTTCTGGGATTGTTAGAAATGACCTACATACTGAATTTTATTATCTGCAAGTGAAAGCACTTTTAATCATTCCTTTCAGAATTGAGTTGTTGTATATTTCTTTTTCTTGCTGAACAGTCCTTGCTGAAACTATCAGTGCATTGTTTTAGAGAAGTTTGACAGCATACTTTTTCCCCCCTTATTACTGTATGTAAAGGAAAACCCCTTAGTCATTTACAACTTAAAAAAAAATGTTACATGCATGTTCCTGTATTAGGCTGAGGAAATTCTCTTAGATTTAAAGTTCATTGAGTGTTTTGGTCATGAAATGGTATTGGAGATTTTGTGATTTTCCTTCAGTCATTTTGGGATTTTTTGGTGTTTCCCTTTAATTCTGCTAATGATATTAACTTATTTTATTAATATGATGCATTTCCTTAGTGGGTTTATGTATTTTGAACTTGTACTTTTTGGTTAAAGTTCATTTCGTCATTGTGCTAACCCCTTTTCATACGCTGTTGCTGGATTCAGTTTCTATTACTCTCCTTAGGATTTTTGTGCCTATATTCTTAAGTGTTACTGGTCTGTGTGCTCTTGTGACATTTTTGTCTGATTCTGATGTCAGAGTAATGATGTTGCCATGCCATTAGCTAAAACCTTTTGCTTCCTATTGTAAGGTTCAGGAAATGCTGTGAAGGACTAGTCTCAAATATATTAAAGATTTGTAGAATTTCTCCATAAAGCCATTTGATCTTAAACTGTTCTTTTTGTTTTTAACTTTTTAAAAGTTCATTGGTACATTTTATATATACATAATGATCATATTTATCATAGGGAATTTGTACCCATACATGATATATTTTGATTCCTTTTTTACCCACAATTCCCTCTCCTGCCTTGAACCCATTCTCACCTCCTTATTTTAGGTGTTCTTTGAGAAATGGTTTTGGATTACTAATTACACTTGTAGGTCTGTTTGGTTATTCATTTTTTTACTGCAGAGTATAATTGCAGATCAGTTGCGATTGCTGTCAATTTTATTAGTTTTTGTTTTCCTGTAAATTTCTCTTTTTCAATTTAGATTATGTGATTTGTTGGAACGCAGGTTTTCAGAGCAGTCCTTTATAATAACTTTGTTTGTTTAAGATTGTTAGTAGTGGCCCTTATTTATTCCAGGTTTTAACAATTGGAGTCTTCTTTCTCTTTTTTGTGGTCCAGCCAGAGGCTTGTTAATTGTGTTGATCTTTTTGGAGAAACAACTTTTGATTTTGTTATTATTTTTATTATGTTTCTACAGTTTATTATTTTCTGTCCTTATCTTTATTATTCCTGCCTTTTAAAGCTTTGGGTTTAATTTGCTGTTCTACTTTCTCAAGGGGTAATGTTAGGTTATTGTTTTGAAGTCTTTCTTAAATATTAATGAAGGGTTTTATAGCTATAAATTTTTCTTTACACACTGCCTGCACTGTTTTCCATAATGGATGGTATGGCAGGTTTTCATTTTATTTTATCTGTATACACTTTCTAATTTCCCTTGTGATTTTTTTTCACTGATGCACTTTTTAAGATTACATTATTTAATTTCAACTTTGTGAATATTCCAACTTCTATTATTTTTTTCTATCTTTAGTCCATAAAATGAAGTGTTTTCGAGCATATCTGCTAAGGTTTATTTATTGTATTTTATTTTTATTTTATTTTAGAGAGAATAAAACCAAGAAAAATAAAACAGAATAAAGCCAATCAAGGCAACGTAAGTGACAGAATTTCAAGATAAGATAATAGGAAATCAACAATGGTTACTGTAATGCCCCTTGTTGTCTTCAAAACAGCTATCTATGCTTTCAAGTAAGTAAAATCAAACAAAACAGAAAAGAATAGAAGCAGTGAAAACCAGGATTTCAATACAAGATAGTAGGAAATCCCAGATGACTACTGCAGTATATCTTGTCTTTGAGATAGCTGTCCATGCCATCAGATACAATAAAATCAAATAAAATGAAACAGAATAAAACCCAACCAAACAAAACAGTGAGAATGATGCAGGATTTCAAAACAAGATGATAGGGAATTAACAATGCTACCACCTTCAGAAAGAGATTCCCCATAGATGCTACATTGTGCAATGTTACCCTTTGAATAGATGATCAAACTACTGGCTTTAGGCCTAAACACTACAAGCATTAAATTATATTTTACATCTTTAGCTATCATCACAGCCTGTGTTTCTGCAGATCAGTTGGTCACTTATGGGGGTGGGGAAGTTAACATTGGCTCCTCTTGTCTCCCTGCTTGTGTGCAAGAAGGGCTGGCATCTGACTGTCTACCAGTCAGCCCAAGCATGGCACCGACTTACAGGAGATCTTAGCTTTTTATTTACTTCTTGTCTGTCCCCCACAGTGTGCAAATAGCACAGATTCACAGAGAAGGGCTGGAGTCTGGCTCTTCCTCAGTCAGCCCAGGCGTGGCCTAAGGTTTTAATCTTTCAAAATATGTTGAAACTAGTTTGTGGCCATTTTGGAAAATTCTGTATGAACAGTAATATATGTTTTGAAGTGTAGTTTTTGGGTGGTATTTGTATTATATTTCTGTAAAGTGTTTTTAAGCCTGAACACACCTGAAAAAAAGATAAGGTTCTCTCATGCAGTTTATGCCATGCTGAGTGGAGAGATGGAGTTGTGAGTAAAAGGTTTCCATTATTACTTTTTGAAACTACCTTTCTTGATTCAGTGTTTTCTTGGATACTATAGACCTTTGAGTTTCTTCTAGGGCTCAAATAAAATTGACATTGACTCTATCAGCTTGATTTTCAACATCATTTTTTGGAGTTTGGATCTTGCAATTCCCATGTTTCTGAAACTGCTCCCTAACTATGATTTTTAATCACAAATGCATCATAGTGGTTTAGGGAAATTCGTATTTATTTTTTAGAGTTTGGGAAAGGCCATCACTTCAAAGCCAAATGTTTTAAAAAGAAACATTTTTGTCAACATTACTTAATTTTGTGTCAGGAAACTTCTCCCAGGAAAGAAAAGATAGACTACCTAGTTTTAAATGGCTTAGATGTGTTTCCTTTGTAAAAATTCTCTAGAAAGATAAAACTATATAGAAACACATTTTTTCTTCAGGGAATTTTTTGACAATACATTTTTCTGAGATAAATGTGTGTTCACATGAGCACACACTTGGCTATCAAATAGTAATGTCCTCATCATAAAGTATTTAAAACTCTTACAATATGAAATCCATCAAACTTAAATTATTATTTGAAACTTGACCCTTCTCTGAAAAACTCTCTTTAAAACATTTGAATCCAAGCATGAAGGAGTAGAAATACTTAGCTTAACACTTTCTCATCTGAAAAATTGAAACAACTTGTTAAAGGTAGTGTTTCCTCTTTTTATGTGCTGTTACTAAAGTAGTTGATAAATTAATAGATTGTCTCATGATAGTATGAGGAATTTAGTGTCAGGTAATGAACAGTGTATGCTACATGGCAAATAGTTATGACAAGTTTTAAAAGTCTTGAAACTTGTAAAAGTGTGTTTGAGTTTTACATATATCTTCAAGTGTTAATGCCTACCTAAATTGGAATATCATGACCTGGTAAGCCTGAGAATTTTCTAAAAACTACAGTATATATGTTATAGTTTACATCTACTGATTGTGTAGGGGTTTTGTTGTTGTTGTTGTTTGTTTGTTTGTTTTCGTACTGGGGAATCGAATTACTTGTGACCTTGCTTTTGCCAGGCAGGCGCTATGCTGCTGAACTATAGCCTTACCCCTGTATTGTTTTATATTTGTCATTCTAAAATTTGTCTTTTTAAATTGTACTTTCATTCCACAAAAATATGGATTACTAATTCTTTCTCAATAATTTAAATACTTGATACTAGATTCTGTTATTACCAATTATGATCAGGTAGCACATTTCATGTCCTGAGTTGCCAAAATTTGCTGAGTAAAATTCCTAGAGAAAGTGATATAGATTATAAAGCAGCACATTTGTATTTACAGATGGAATTTTTAATACCCCAAAGAGAATAGTGTGAGTAGTGTTATTCTTTTGCATTCTGAATAGTTGGATGGATAGAGTTGGCTGAAATGATTGAAGTACTTAAGATTAATTAATGAGCTCTTAGGTATATTTAAGCACTCTATTTACTTAACCATCAATTCTATTTATTCAAATTTTTCCCTGGCTAATTCAGCATCTCTTATAAAAATGGAAAGGAGAAAAGATTTGTTGGAAAAGATAAAACGTGATCATGCTGATTTTGTTATTGTGATTTTATACTAACTTTTCAATAAAGGTTTTTTTTTTTTTGTACTTGAGGTCTAATTCACAACCTTGCACTTGACAGGCAAGTGTTTATGGTACTGTGGTAATCCCTGGCCAAATAAGGTCATTGGCCACAATATATTTCAATAAAAATATTTGTTTATACTATCACATATATTAAAATCCCAATAAGACACAACATGATAGAACCGATGGTAATAGCAGAGTAGAAGCATGGTAGGACTTCTAAGCAAGATGATACTAAATCAGCAATGGCTGCCATAATGTTTGTTTTCTTCAAAACAGCTGTTCATACCATCACGCATAATAAAGTCAAACAAAACAAAATAAAACCATTCTAACTGATGCATCAAAACATTAAAAGGCTTCAAAGCTATGTAATGGGGAATCATGATTACCATAAAATCTCATGTACTCTTACCATTTCTCACACTAGGGAGACTATACGGTATTTATACATGTGAGTTTGGTTTATTTCACTTATGAGTATGGTCTCAAGTTGCATCCATTTATTTATAAATGTCTTAATGTGATCATTCTTTATAGCTGAGTAGCACTCCATTGTATAACATTCCTCAGTTGATGGGCACTTAGGTTGTTTCCAAGATCTGGCTATTACAAATTGTGCTGCTATAAACATGGGTGCACATATATCACTGTGGTATGATGTTTCAGCTCTAGAAGTGGAATAGCTGGGTCAAATGGGACTTCCAAACCCAGCTTTTTGAGGAATCCCCAGACTGACCTCCACAGTGGTTGCACCAGTCTACACTCCCATCAACAGTGCAGAAGAGTTCCTTTTTACTCACAGACTCTCCAGCATTTGTTGGTAGTTTTGTTTTGTCTTTTTTTTTTTTTTTTTAATCCTGGCCATTTTTTCTGGAGTGAGATGGAATCTCAGTGCTGTATTAATTTTCATTTCAGTAATGACCAATGATGATGAACATTTTTTCATGTGTGTATTTGCCATTCGTATTCTTCATCTGACAGCTGTGTATTCATCTCGGATGCCCATTTTTGGATTGGGTCTTTGAATTTCGAGGGTCTGATTTTTTTTTTTAATTCTTTATAAGTTTTAGAGTGAAGTCCTTTGTCTGAGGGACAGTTCACTAAGATTTTTTCCCAGTTTGTGGGTTTTCTTTTCACTCTACTGGAGATCTCTTTTGACATGCAAAAACTCTTTAATAGGATTTGAACCCAGGTATTGATTCTGGGAAGTATTTCCTGTGTGGTTTGATTCTTGTTCATGAATTTTCTACCTACCACTATGTCTTCAAAATTTTTACCTACTTTGTCTTCAACAGATTTAGTGTTTCTGTTTTAGTATTTCAATCTTTGATCTATTTAGATTTTAGTTTAGTACATGGTGATAGGCATGGGTCTAGTTTTAGTCTTTGGCATAAGAATAGCCAATTTTTCCAGCACCATTTATTAAGAGACTATGGTTGTTCCAGAGAACATGTCTGGCCCCTTTATCAAAGATAAGGTTGTTGAGTGTGTTTGTGTTTGTGGCTGTATCTTCCAATCTATTCCATTGATCTTCAGATCTGTTTTTATTCCAGTACTATGTGGATTTTATTACAGTAGCTTTGTAGTATAACTTCAAGTCAGGGATTGTGATGCCTCTTGCTTTGCCTTTTTGCTGCTTAGAATTGCCTTTGCTATTCCAGGTCTCATCTGGTTCCAGATGAACTTTAGGAGTAATTTCTCTAGATCTATGAGGTATGTTAGTGATATTTTCATTGGCATTGCATTGAATCTGTGTAACGATTTTGGGAGAATGGCCATTTTCACAATATTTATTCTTCCGATACATGAACAAGGGATGTCTTTCCATTTTCTGAGGTCCTCCTCGATATCTTTTTCAGGGTATTATAATTTTCCTTGTATAGCTCTTTTATGTCTTTCTTGAGATTAATTCCCAAGCATTTCATTTCTTTGGATGCTAGTGTGAAGAGTGTGGTTTCTCTTATTTCTCTCGCAGTATATTTGTTGATAGTGTATAGGAATGCTATTGATATTTGAGTATGACTTTGTATCCAGCTACATTGCTGAATTTATTTTTTACATATAGGAGCCTTTCAATGGAGTTTGGGGGTCTTGTATGTAAAGTATCATGTCATTTGCAAATAATGATAATTTAACTTCCTCTTTTCCTATCTTTACTCCTTTCATTTCTCTCTGTTGTCTAATTGATCTGGCTAGTATTTCCAGAACTGTGTTGAATAGGAGTGGTGATAAGGGACATCCTTGTCTTGTGCCTGATTTTAAGGTAAACGCTTTCAGTTTTTGGCCATTTAATATGATGCTGGCTGTTGGTTTGTCATAGATGACCTTTGTCATATTGAGGTAAAGGCCATCTATCCCGATTATTTGTAAGGCTCTTATCATGAATGAGTGTTGGACCTTATCAAAAGCTTTTTCTGCATCTATAGAGATGATCATGTGGTTCTTACTTTTAGCTCTATGGATATGGTGGATTACATTTATTGATTTATGCATGTTGAGATATCCTTGCATTCCTGGGATGAATCCCACTTGGTTGTGGTATATAATCTTCGTGATGATTTGTTGCATCCTGTTTGCCAATATTTTATTGAGAATTTTTGTATCTATGTTCATTAGGGAGATTGGCCTATAGTTTTCTTTTTTAGTTGGGTCTTTCTCAGGTTTTGGTACTAGACTAATATTTGTTTCCAGGAATGACTTAGGAAGAATTGCTTCCCTTTCAATTTCATTTAAGAGTTTGAGGACTGTTGGAATTAAGTCTTCTTTGTATATCTTGTAGAATTCCACACTGAATTCGTATGGACCTGGGCTCTTCTTTGTTGGCAAGGGCTTAATTACGTTTTCAATTTCATTAATAGAAATTGGGTTATTCAGCAGTTTTACATCTTCCTGACCCAGCAGGTAGTTCATATGTATCTAGGAATCTGTCCATTTCTTCTGTGTTATCAAACCTATGCGAGTAGAGGTTTTCGATATAGGTGTTGATGATCTTCTGTATTTCCACAGAGTCTGTAGTAATTTCACCTTTTTCATTCCTTGCTTCATGACTTTGAGTTTTTTGTTTCCTTTTTTAATAAGGTTGGCTAGAGGCTTATCAATTTTATTTATTCTTTCAACAAACAAACTTTTTGATTGATTGATTCTTTGTACTGTTTTCTTAGTCTCTATTGCATTAATTTCTGCTCTGATCTTTATAATTTCCTCCCTTCTTTTGGCTTTGGGCTTGGCTTGCACTTCTTTTTCTAGATAGTTGAGGTATAGCATCAAGTTGTTTCTTTGTGTTTTTTCTGTTTTCCTGATGTGGGAACTCAGTGCAATAAATTTTCCTCTGAGGACTGCTTTCATTGCATCCCACAGATTCTAGTAAGTTGTGTTTGTATTTTCATTTGCTTGTACATATTGTTTAATTTCTTCTTTAATTTCCTCTGTGACCCACTGATTGATCAAGAGTATATTATTCAGTTTGCATGTGTTTGTGGGGTTTTTGCAGTTGTTTTTTTTCCTTAATTTCTAGTTTCATGGCACTATGATCTAATAACATGCATGGGATAATTTCAGTTCTTTTGCATTTAGTTAAATATGTTCTGTGGGCTAGTATATGGTCTGTTTTAGAGAATGTCCCATGTACTGCTGAGAAGAATGTTTATTCTGATGTTGTTGGATGGAACACTCTGCATATGTCTATCAAGTCCATTTGTTCACAGGTGTGATTCAGTTCTGTTATTTCTTTGCTGATTTTCTGTCTAGTTGATCTGTCCCTTTGTGTCAATGGCATGTTAAGGTCTCCTGTTATAATTGTGTTATTGCTTATTTGATTTTTCATTTCTGTTAATACTTTCTTTGTATAGCTGGGTGCTCTGGAATTTGGTGCATATATATTTAAGATTGTTATCTCTTCCTCTTGAAGTTTTCCCCTAACTAGTATGTAGTGGCCTTCTTTATCTCTTTGGATCATTCCTGGTTTGAAGTGCACATTGTAGGCAAACAGAATAGCTACCTCCCTCCCCTTTTTTTTGTTTCCTGTTGCATGAAGTATTGTTTTCCATCATTTGACTTTCAGTCTATGAGTTTCCTTTAGGGTTAGATGTGTTTCTTGTAGACAGCATATGGTTGGATGTTGTTTCTTGATCCATTCTGCCAGTCTGTTTCTTTTAATTGGATAATTGAGGCCATTTACACTAATGGTTTTAACTGTTAGATATTGGATTATTGTTGACATGTTATCTTTCTGCTGTTGTGTCTTTACCTTTCCACTCTGTTTAATTGTCTGCCTTGCTTGGTAGTTTTATCCTATGTGTATCTAGAATGTCTTTCGGTACTCTGTGTAGGGTTTGTTTGGTGCTCATGAAGTTTTTCAGCCATTCTTTTTCCTGGAAGTATCTTATTTCTCCATCCATTTTGAAGGACAGTTTCGCAGTGTTCATCAGTCTGGATTGTAAGTGGTTTTTCTTTAGGATCTGAAATATTTCACTCCATGCTCTTCTTGACTTCCTTGTTTGTGTTGAGAAGTCTGCTGTCATTCTGACAGTCTTTCCTTTATAGGTGATCTGTCCCTTCTCTCTAACAGCTTATAGCATTCCATTCTTATATTGGATTTCTGTGATGGTGATTATTACATGTTTGGGCATAGTTTTGTTTTCATTATGGCTATTCAGAGTTCTATATGCTTCACTAATCCATATGTCAGTTTCCATTCTCATGTTTGGGAAGTTTTCAGCTATTACTTCTGTAAATATCCTCTTGATATCATTTTGGCTGTCCCCTTCTTTTTCATCTATCCCTATTAATCTTATGTTCTTTTTCTTTGCATCATTTTGCAGCTGTTGAATTGTTATTTCCTGATTCCTTGTTATTTTTAAGAGATCTTTCCTTTCCTTTTCACTAGGTGCAATCTCATTTTTGAGGTCTGAAATTCTATCTTCACTTTCGTTGAAGTGGTTTTGGCAACTTTAAATAGAATTTTTGATTTCCTGTATATCTCTTTGAATCTGCTTCATGCATTCTATTTGTTTCTTATAGTGTTCATTCAGGGATTCTATCTGTTTGCTTTGTTCTTCTAATTTTTTAGTTGTGTCTTCATTAGATGTGTTCACTATTTCTTTCACTATTTGTATCATTTCTTCTTTTACCTGGGCAGTTATTTCTGATTTGAGTTTCTCCATAGCTCCCCCGAGTTGCTTCTTTATTTCAGTTGATGTCATTTCAGTCTTTTCAGGTGTATGCCTTCTATTTTCTTCTATGTGCATGGCTCCTAGGCTTTCTTGGGATGGGCTGGAGATTTGAGATTGCCTTTGGTCTTTCATTTTGTCATTTTCCTATATTTCCTTGCTTTGAGCAGTGTTCCAGAGCTTCCCCTGGCTGTGTTGTGTATCACCTCCTGTGCCCTTAGCTCCTGGGACTGAATGAATGTCACTCACTGATTTTGGCCCAGTCAGGCATGCAAGGCCGCCCAAGCCCAGTCCAGTGTTTCAGGGAGTTAGGTGGGAACTCAACTGCTATGAGCACTGGTCTGAAACTCTCCCAGGGACAGCACCAGTGGGCTGAGAGTCCCCCTAAACTGTCACAGTCTTGGCCTCCCTGACTGAAAGAAGTCCGCTGGGCATGGTGCACTGAGGCCCGTGAAACCTCTCGGGCCCAGTCCAGTGTCTAAGGGAGCTGGATAGGAACTCAAGCGCTGGGAGCACAGGTCTCAAACTTTCCCAGGGCCAGCACTGGAGCACTAGGATTCACCTCACATGGTCCTGACTCCCCCGCAGGTTCTTGAAATATGGAAGCTGGGCTTGGTGTACTGAGGCCCATGAAACCTCTGGGGCCCAGTCCTGTGTCCTGCGGAGCTGGATGGGAACTCCCCTGCTGGGAGCACTGGTCTCAAACTATCCCAAGGCCAGCACCAGAGGGCTCCAATTGAAAATGTTTATACTGTTCATTTTTATACTGACCATAAAGGTAATGTAGAACTGGTATAACAGCATGTATTTGGAGATTTGAGTTGTATTAAGTTTTCATAATTTTATAACCAATGAGTAGTACCATGGACACAATTTCAGTATTTTACTATTGTCTCCAAGAGCTGTGTTTTTAATCAGTTCTTTTTTCAAATGAATTAATGATCATAACCCAGCCACAAATTGTCCTTCAAAGTAATTGAATATTCTAAACAGGAATTTTTGTAATGATTTTGAAAAGTAATAATTTTTGGCTGTGTGGGCCATTGGCTTCAGAATTTCAAAGATGTGTTCCCAAGAAGAATGAAGAGACCTAAACTGCATGTAAGCAAGAAAAATATATGTCTAAGTCAGCTCCCATGCCAAGTGAGATTAAATAAGTGTGTGTGAGGAAATAATCTAGTGCAGAAGGTTGCAAAAATACCCATAAAGGAAGAGAGGTTTATTGGCTAATAGTTTCAATGGGTTTAGTCCTTGATTGACCAACTTGAAGGCAGAAATATTATGGTAGGCAAGATGCAGAGAGAGAAGGAGAAAACTGAATCTAATCATGTCCCAACTTGGAACATAAGATTTTGGGGAACACTTTAGATCTAGATTACCGAAAAGGTGTTTAGAATAACCAGTGTTCTTGATCCCAGCTCTAATTAGAGGTCAGGTTCAGTGAATTCACCATCTTAAAAAATAGTCAAGTTCACATGAGATGAGAAGCCAAGTGCAGCTGTTAGTGAGGCTGACAGGAAGCACCCAGCCAACAGGCAATTTCCTGTGCCTGCAAGTCCTAACTCAACTCCAATGGGAGACAGCAAGTGAACAAAATAATCCAAAAGGAAGTCTTGTCAGGTGAGAGTGCTAAGGAAAGCACAAGCCAGAGAATCACTCATGGGACAGTAGCTGAGATAGGAGTAGGGAACGAGAGAGAGAGAGAGAGAGAGAGAGAGAGAGAGAGAGAGAAAAGAAGAAGAAGAAGAAGAAGAAGAAGAAGAAGAAGAAGAAGAAGAAGAAGAAGAAGAAGAAGGGAGGAGGAGGAGGAGGAGGAGGAAAAGGATGAAAAGGAGAAGGAGGAAGAGATATGGTTCTAGTTAGGGACACAGGATCAGAGACATTTGAGGGATTTATGAGATAGTGAGAATTCCAGATGCTTGCAGTGGATGTGAATAGAGAAAAGATACTGAAGTGGTGTCAGAACCAGCACTCTGTACTGAAGTCTGAGTACCACTAAACTGTGTGCCCATGAGTGCAGTCCTGTTACATGTCATACAACCACCCTGAACTCTGTGGGCTCCTTCCCAATGTTCATCAAGCTCACAGAACTGTGGGTCTGTGTGACGTTTCTACTTCCAACCTCCAGAGGCTACTAAATTTCATACAGAAGGGCTGTCTTTTGCCAGGCACTAAATACCACTGAATTTGTGAGTAGGAACGAGACCCACTGTGAGGCTCAATACCTGGGATTGAGGATGACTGAGGGTGGGGAAAACAACCCAAATTAGTGCTCTGGAGGCTATTTCCTGCTAAGCTTCAGAAATCACTAAAATCCCAGGTAGACTGAATCCTGGCAAGCACCAGTATTGCTTTGATCTGGGAGTAAAAGAGACCGAGAAGAGCCCTCAAAGCTGCAGAGAGCTGAGGTTATCACCTCTGGCATCATCACAGGGAACCACTAAAGTTGCCAGAGAAAAATTGGACAGATCTGGAACATAAGAAGTGCAGAAAGTTAAGAAAGGTGAACTGGACAGAGCAAATGGCCGAATCTCATAATCTCAGCCAAGGACTTGATTTTGTTACCTGCTGTGGAAAGAGCACTGGTAACCTCTAACGTTCTTAGAACACTGGCAGTTCCCCCAGCGTGCACCCTTTGTATTAACAGTGTGTGTGTGTGTGTGTGTGTGCCTGTGTCTTTTTATTTTTTCTGTTTTGACTTTTAGTGCCAGAACTTTGTGTGTATGATTATAGTTATGTGTACAACTTACTGTTGTTGCTTATAAAACATTCCTCATAGTTAAGTCACTTATGTCCACTACAAACATTGTTGCTGTTTATTATCTAAACTTGCTTGACTGTGATTTCAGTAGTTGAATACAATCTCCCTCTCTTCTTTCAACTCCTGTATACAGTCTCATCATCTTCTTTTCTTATCCCCCCTTTTGTTTTCTTACCTCTCAGCTCTTTATTTTAGTTTTTCTTTCCCCTTTCCCCTTTTTTGTCTTCTTTTATTTCCTTTTTAAATACATAAGCCATTAATACTTAATCTAAATGTGACAGTATTTTAACCCCTCACTAAGTGTCATAGGATTTGTAAAATTAAAACTTCCTTTAAGTCATTAATTGGATTCAGTAACCCTGTATTTTCTTTAACTTTGCACATAAAGTTCTTCACTGCATTCTCTTCCTTCACTTGCTTTCTCAAACTTTCACAACAATCCCTTCTCTCCTTTTGTTGTACCACATAAAAATATATTAGAAAAACACAGCCTTCCTTTTTTCCAATTCAGTGTGTGTGTAAAAGACATACGTTTTAAAAGAGCTGTATATGAGTGTCAATTTATCACTTATTTTTCCACAGTTTTACATTGCCTTCATGGTCACGGCTTAGGTCTTAATACAAGGCTTTTGTGAGTTGGGTATAATCTTTAAAACCTCCTTGCCCTCTATATAACTCTCATTTTTTTTTGCTTTCCCTCCCCATGTAGACGTATTTTCTCAAGAGTCTCTTCTTCCTAGCTTGTTTATGGCCATACAAATATCATGAAAAACTAGATTTTTTCTATCTTTTGTTCTTGTTTCTTTTTAGTCTCCTATTTTTCACAGTGTTTCTTCTTTTAATTATTTTTGATGGGAGTTGTTAGGAATTCAAGCAGTAACATGCTGGGTTCACTGTGGTAGAAAGGAGCCTTTCTGCACTTTTGGTGGGAATGTAAACTAGTATAACTATGATGAAATTCAGTATGGAGATTTCCCAAAGAATTGAAATTAGCAATTCAATATGACCCAGCTATTCTTCTGCTAAGTATCTTCCCCAAAGAGCTTAAATTACCATACTGCAGTGATCCTTTGTTTTGCTTTTTCAGTCTCAAGTTCATTTATTTCTTGCTCTGATAATTATTTTTTCTTCTAAATATTTGGAATTGATTTATTTCTATTTTTCGAAACCTTGAGATAGGTTAATAAATTACTGATTTGTATTTATTTTCTAAAATACACACTCAGAGTTATATATAAACTTTCCTCTAGTAATGCTTTCATCGTGTCCCACAAGTTTTGACATATTGTATGGACATTACCATTTGACACTCAGATGTTTTTAGCTTCTTCCCTAATTTCTTGTGTGACTCATTGATTGTCCATTATGCATTACCTAATCTTCACGTGTTTGTGTTGTTTCTGGGGTTTTTCATTCTTTTTTTTCAGTTCTATTCTGCTGTGACATGATAGGATGAAAGAGATCATTACATTTTTTAATGTTATTTTTAATAGGCTTTGTGACCTAAGTTAGTTCTATTTTAGAGAAAATTCTGTGGGCTGCTGAGAATGAGATTGTTTTTCAGTTTGTGGGAAGGAACACTTTGTTGACAAGTTTATTTGTTCAATGATATGGCTCAACTCATATATTTCTTCTTTTAGTTTTTGCTTGATTGACCCATTTGTGAGAATATGGTGTTGAAGACCCCCCTCATGTTTGAATTAGTGTCTATCTTTTTATATCAGGAAGATTGTATTATAAAATCATGTGTTTTGAATTATATATATATATATATATATATATATATATACATATACATACACATATACATACACATATATTTACAATCACAGTATCTTCCTGCTGAAAATTCTCACAAATATATAGTGAGCTTATTTTTTCTCTTCTGATAAGCTTTGCCTTCAAGTCTATTTCTTCTGAAATTAGGATGCTACTCCTGTTGGCTTTTAAGCTCTTGATGCACAGAGTACCATTTTCCATACTCTAAGTATTACTTTATGAATGAGGTATGTCTCTGACAGGAAATATATATAGTAGTTGGGATTTGCCTTTGATCCAACCCAGTGTCTTTTCACTGGGCAGTAAAACTATGTGCATTGAACTTTATTATTGATAGGTATTTAATGATTGCTGTTATTGTTTTAGTAGTGCTGATTCCTTTCTATTTTCCTTTTGTTTAATTACTATCTCAGTTAAATATATTCTTTCCTTTGGACTGTATATTGAAGTTGACTTCAGTGTCTCTGTTTAGTATTCTTTTGAGTATTTTCTTCAATGCTAGCCCAAAAGAGAGGCCATTAAGGTCACAACCAGCAATAGTGCCATAGAAGCAGGGCCATCTAAACCTTTTGAATTTCGTATCTTGCTGTAGATTCCAGATATAATTGAACAAATTGTTATAAAGATCATACATCACAAAAGAGATGGCTTCATGCAAGAGATGGAAAAATGATAACTATGTTAATTAATAAATGTAATATATTATAAAAATGAATTACTAAAATCACATAATTATCCCAATAAGTGCAGAAAAATCCTTTCACAAAATCCAACATGAATTCATGATTAAAATCCTGATGAAAATAAGTATAGAATGACCCTACTTCCAACTGATAAATCTATTTGTGTGAACCCACTTTATCCAAAGTAATAAGGCCACAGAAAAAAGATTTGAATATGAATAGTACAGAAAAATATTAAACATCTTTATTTGCATATAATATGGTCCTTCACATAGAAGACCTAGAAAACTCTACTAGAAGACTCTTATAGAGAATGGATAACTTAAACAAAGTGGCAGAACACAAAGTCTGCACTACAAAAATCAATAGCTTTCCTGAACACCAATAAGGAACATATTGAGAAAAACATTCAGAAAACAATTGCATTTATGGTATCTCCAAAGAACATGACATTCCTAGAAATCAACTTAACTAAAACTAAGGAGGTTGAGAGAACTCTATAATTAATACTGTAATACTCTGAAAGAAAAGATTGAAAAGGACATTAGAAAATTGAAAGAAATATCCATTCCTGAATAGACAAAAATCAATAGTATCAAAATGGTCTTCTTACCAATACATGTATGTATATATACATTGTAATGTATATAATATTTATACATTATACATATGTACACTGTATGTATAACTATATGTATAAAGATATATTTATATATGTGTAAATATATGTTTATATGTATTAGTGCAAATCTTATCTTAATTCCACCTGCATTCCTCACAGAACTAGAAAAAATATTCAAAACTTTATGTGAAAGCAAAAGAGACACAATAGTCAAAGCAATCCTGAGATAAGAGAACAAAGTAGGAGCCATTACAATGCTATATTTCAAGATATATTATAAAGTCACAGTAATGAAAACAGCATAGTATGGGTACAAAAATAGACATGTAGATGAGTTGAATACTATAGAAGACATATAAATAGTCCAATGAATCTTCACTGTTGGAACTTTGACAAAGAGGCTAAAAATAAACACTGACAAAAGACTAAGAAATGGTGCTAGGTAAATTACTTGCCTGCATACAGAAAAATGAGTATAAACTCATATCTCTGTCCCTGCATTAAATAAAAAAAATTGGTCAAAGACATAGATATAAAAACATGAATTAGTGAATCTTACAGAAAATAAAACAGGTAAAACTCATGAAGACGTAAGTATAAAAATGAGTTTCTGAACTAAATCCTTATTGCACAAGAAATAATGCTTATTATTGCCAAGTGGGGTTATGTCAATTTAAAATTCTTATCAAAGGAAAATAAACAATCAGCAGAATAAAGAGACAACCAACAGTGGGAAAACTTTGATTTGTCTAATGCTGCACTGATAGCGAACTAATATCTAGATGTAGAAAGAATATTTTTAAAATTCTGAATATAAGAGACTCAGTTTTTAAAAAAATGAGTAAATGAAATGAATAGATATTACTCAAAACGAAGTGCAGATGACCAATATGGAAGTTAGAAACTATTTGCCATTCTTTGCTACTAGGGAAATACACGTTGAAACAGCACTGAGATTCCAACTAACTTCGGTAAGAATAGCTATCACTAAAGACTCACAAACCAACAAATACTAGAGAGGAAGCGAGGGAAAATAGTGCTTCTGCATCTTTAGTGGAAATGTAAATTAATGACCACTATGGAAATCAGTAGGGAGATTGCTCAAAAACTAAGAACAGAAATTTCATTTGACTCCCCCAGGTATCTTCCCAAAAGAACTGAAGTCTTCATATTACTGAGATACATGCTTAGCAATGTAAACACCAGTGCAGTTCACAATGGCTAAATAAGGGAAACCGCCTAGTTGTCAATCAGCGTCTGAATGGATGAAGAAAATAAATATGGAATCTGTCCACAAAGAAGGCTAAATTTTACTCCTTTGTCAGAAAATGGATAGATTTTGATAGTACAATGTTTAGAGATACAAATCTGACACAAAAGATTGAATATTGCATGGTTTCTATTATATTCGAAACATATGAATGATTGAAAGCCAGAATAAGGAATTCATGAGAAGAAACTTTCAGGTTGACTCTTTGGAGATAAAGAAGAATTGAAGAAGAATAATTATCAAGGAAAGAGAGACAAAGGGGATCAAGTTTATCAATTAGTATGCATCACAGACACATAATTAAGAATAAAGCCACTACTGAGGAAAAGATTAATGACCCACAATAATATTGGGTGAAGAAACCTAAAGGACTCAGCTTTTCCATGTTTTGTAGATTGTCTTGTTTCAGTTGTAAGAAATTTAAACACAATTCAACCTAACTTAGATAAATTAACTGACCTATTTATTTAAGGATTTATATTGAAGCAGTTCTTAAAATTAAATAAAAAGCCAAACAACTAATATATTTAAGACTGAGAACTCAAGGTTTAATGGTGCCAGGATTTTCTTTGCCTTTTCTTCATTTCTGTTTGTTTGCAAGCTCATTTTCCTTTCTGAATGCAAGTTAACAGTAACCTCATTTTCGCATCTCCACTTGGAAAGCACACAGTACCTCTAAACATCCATTGATTAATATAAAAATGGGCTCTGATTTGGACATTCTTTGGTCCAATGACTATGGAAATCCATTTAGTGTTTCCAACTCTTACTGTTTATTTCTATGACTAGAGGCTAGCGACAAATATTATAGGACAGATCAAAAAAAAAAAGTAGCACAAACTACAAAAACAGTCGCTGACACAGACATGAACCATTTCGTCCTCCCATACCTTTACTGAGTGGCCCTGAGTTCAGATCCTGATGTGTGATATGTAGGTGATCAATTTATTCAGTTTTTCTATGTCTTAGTTTCTTTGTTTGTAACATTAGAGTATTAATTGTTACTTAACTAGTAAGACTGTTCAAGAAATGTAATTAGATAATGTACGTAAAATGTTTGTCCAGGTGCCTAGTACATAAAAACACAGAACAAATATTAGTCATTGCTCTAATTAGCATTACTGTTTTCATTTTTTTCAACTTATAATAACTAGGGTTTGTCTTCCTTTCAAGATCCATGTTAAATTAACAAATATTCTTTTTCTTGGTGTATTGTCTCACATCCACATACTTTATCATAGCTTTTTATTCTTAAGAATATAAGCTCTTCTATACTTCCTTACAGAATACAGATGACACTGTCCCTTGCTAATTGTCTAGGGTCAAAGACTAGTCCCACAACCCATATTAACTACCTTGTTATTTTAATTGTGTTTTGAATAATTTATAATCCAGAGTTACGATGATACAGCAAAATTTAAAGAGTGGTAGGGAAAAATACCTGGAAAAACATAGGTGTAAAGAATTGTAGGAACAGTGAACACAGACTGTTCAATTAAAAATATAGATCACATAAATGTACTGTAGTTATTTATAAACTGACCCAAGTATTTGATTTCCTTCGTTTCCATGATGAAACTATTTTTGATAGTTTTCTTCCACGTGTTATTGACTGGGAGAAGGTAATAAAAGAGGAAAACAATTGCTATTTTAAATGATGTCTTAGAGATTCCAAAACTTCATCCACTAGTACAAAATATCAGAATCAAGTAGATAATACTTTTTAATGGAATGGGTATTTTTTAAAATTTTATTTTAAAGGGGGTAAAATTAAACACAACAAAACAGAACAGAAGAAAGCATAGATTTCAAAACTAGACAATCAGAGATCTTCACTATCTGTCATACTGTCTCTCGTTTTCTTCCAAATGGTTGTCCATATCTTTGCATACGGAGAGTTCATGCTAAATAACATAGCCAATCTTTTCACAAGATGTCCAGTTCACGGGCTCTCACTTGCTAAGCGGGGGGTGGGGGGGACACACACACAGGACAGGGGACAGGACGACATGAGATGTTTGATTCTTAGGCTGCTCGCTGGCAGGCTCACAGCCGCCCCCAGAGAGGGGAGGAGCTCCTTGTTCTCCCGGCACCCCAAGTCACCACATGGTGCAGGTCCCGAGGCACCAGGGTCTCTCCCCTGCAGGCCCCCTGAAGTCTGCCATACTCACCTGCTATTTCTCTCTGATGAATTGACCATTACATTTCCGAAGTTCTGAAATGCCCAACAGACCACAGAATGAATTCTCTTTAGGCTCATGTTTGAAACCAGCAGCTGTAGCAATCTGCTGGCCTTGCTTTAGGGCCTCTGGGTGACTGGGTGACTGGGTGCAAAACAGCTTGACAGCATTGCTGTGGTTTCATTTTCTGACTGGAAATTACATACTTTTATGAAAATGATATCTTGAATTAATAACAGTGTGGAAATTTCATGCCATTCTAATTTCATCATCCTATCTTGTAAGATTGGTAGTTTGAGAATTAAAAGTATTCCTTTCATTTTATTGAAGGAATTTGCCAATGTCACCCAGTTAATATGTGGCTTAGGGAGACTTGCACACAAGTACGTGCTTCAAGTAAATGCTCTTATTCATAGAAAGTAGAGTAAGAATGTATACATTCTGTTTTTCTAATTTTGCTTGATATTCTTTGACAAATAATCAGTGCTAAGGTTGCTTATGAATACATTTGAAGATCAGTGAAATAAAATTGAGAAAATTCTAAAATAAAAATTCAAGTACTAATATCCCCTAGGGTTTAATTATCTGAGTTAAAAGTGTTTGTACTAACACTTGGTGCACAGCTGACACAATTCTATGTTCTGTTTTTTCCTTTTTCCATCATCTTTCAGCTTCTGTTACAATTCCTTTTGGGATATTACTAGCAGATTAATTATTGTGAAAGCATAGATAGCCACAAGGTTCATGTACTGGTAGCCATTACTCACAGTGTACCTAAAATAGATACGTCATCTCCCTGCTGAAACACCAGTCAAGTAGAACAATATTCATAGGTCATGTAGAGAAAACTTTGAAAGGCTTAGAAAACAAAATCTTGAAGGGAGATATATGCATGCTCTTTTGAGTCATTTTACTTCATGTATCATGTTTACTAAAATAGCAGAATAAATTTCACACAAGTATTACACAAAACCAGTCAGTACCACAATGTTAAAAAATTGAAAATTATTTTATAAATGTATGTTTCAGTTTAGGAACATCCTCTATTAGTAACAATCTCCTTTTAAAAGCAGAATTTTGGGCACTTGATCCACAGAGGGAAGTAATTAAATTTAATAGACACAATCCTCATTTTGAGGACACCCTCAATTTAAAGTAGCAGGGGGGCATAATTAAGCCTAATGGAAAGCATGGCTAGAGAATGAAGATACACTATCAAGCAAGCTAAAACAGACTGAGTCTACATAGTACCAATTATCTGGCTATTCAGGGTTACAAACTGTGTTTATTTCATTTTATTCAACCAGAGCCAAAGGAAAAACATAAGAGATTTTGTTTATATTTTTGAATTAAATGTATAAATTGGATTTGAGAGACAGTAAATCATAATAGATAAATTTAAGGTTCAAACATAGTTACACACAAAGTAAAATGCAGACTAGAAATAATAGTGTATTTCTGACCAAAACAATAAATTCTGAAACATACAGATATTGAAATCTGAAAAAGCATGGCCTAGACTCTCAGAACAATTTGAGTGTTACATAATTGTCAGTCTTATGCAAGTTTTGTAGCTATAACTTCAACTGAAGGAAATAAATTTCACTTGTAATAGACTATAAATTAACATATGTTGCCCTGCTTGTTATGAAGTAGTGCAGTGGAACCACCCCTGATCTCAGAAGTTAAGTGGTACTGCTTTTTATCTTTTATCAACTTATTTGTACTTTTGTCAAACATATATTGAACCTACCATGGACCAGTTATCTTGGAGCAAAGTAGAGAAAGTAAATGACCAAGACTTAATTCTTATCATTGATCATAATATAGAATATTGAGAAAGATAAACATATGAAAATAATTACAATTATATATATATATGTGTGTGTGTGTGTGTGTATACATATATAAAATAGTAGAGTGGATGTTTGTAGAAAGAGTTGTAAGATGCAAAGAAAAGAGCCATAAGTACATTTATTTATTTATTTATTTATTTTTTTTTTGGTACCGGGGATTGAACTCACGACCTTGCACTTGCCAGGTAGGCAGTTAAGCCACTGAGCTAAATCCCCGGCCCTATAAGTATATTTAAAGCAACTGAAAAGTAGCTTATGAAGCAGTTAATCTTTTTTATGAATCATAATGGATGATAATAAAAGATCCAGGGAATGGCAGTGGAGGCAGAGCGAGCGGTGTATATAAGAGTGTAAGCACCACATCTGCTTTTTAGATTTTGGGTTATGTGGAGGGCCTGCAGTGAAATGGGTGTAGGATTAAGATGCCCTGATTGTTCAGAGCACATAGTACTGAAGGTGAAAAAGGGAAAATCAAGAGCTAGATAGTGGGCAGCTTTTATGCATTTCACTTTATATTTTGGAAAATAATATTTTAAGCCATGTCATTATTGAGTTCTGTTGTTATAATTAATCATTATGATATGATATGGAAAATAATTCATCACAATGAATATTCAATTTTTATTACAAAGTTTGTTTTTTTGTTTTCAGAATTATGCTTATAAGCACAAATAGATAATAAATTAGAAAGCAAATTGCCTTCTTAAAATACTTTCAATACTCAGATAAAACACCGGAACTGTGAGTTTAGTGAAAATTCACCATATGAGCAGGACATGTATGGTTTAAGAAGCAGCTGCGAATTGGAAAGAAATAATGGAAGGAGAAGTCAAGAAAAGTAATCTCTAACACAGACATTTCAACAGTCTGTAAGATATGATATTTCATTTAATTCCTCTGAGTATTATTCATTAAATACACTTTTTTATGTTGAGCCCCTAACGTGCCTTCAAACACTAGGATATGAAGCGATGATAGATATAGTTTGGGTTCTGATTGGGCTTGAATTTAATGGGCAAAAGTCACCTAGGATTCTTTGAGAGCAAAAGACAGACACCAACTGTGTTCCTGCCACTCAAAAAGAACTGGTTAGGGCACCTGGGTGGCTTGAAGACATGAAAGGACATATGGACATCTTGGCTTTGAAAAGTTCAGAGGTTACTGAGGTCCAGAAAAGTAGATAGGAAGCCTTAGTAGAAAATGGACTGTGAATAGGGGTTGTGCAATGAGGGAACAGTGCTACAAAGGGGAACAGAGTCATTGCTAGCAGAAAAGACAGTGGATATTTGACAGCAAAAGAAAATATTTGTTCAAAAACCCTCTATTTCTTTAGATGATCTCTAAGGCTATTTCTGGTTGTAAAAGTTCCAGAAGTTTGACATGTGATCATGATTTTGTGTTACACATATTTTGAGGCATACTTCCTTTTCTTTAAAATATTGCCTTGCCTTTTGTGAATAGAATTTCATAAATAAAGGAAGACAGCTTTCATCTCAAAGTGGAATAAAAAATTAGTAAAAACATTTTTTTTTCAAAAGAAGCAGCTATAAATAAGTATTCTGCTGTCTGAAACACACTTTAGGGGAAGAACAAAGTTCAGCTCTATACTTTATTTAAAAAATACCCTTCTTGAGTTGAAATGACCCCAGAGAGATTTATTTTCATGGATTTACAAACTCTTAGAAACTGAAGTTAAAAGGAATCTGGCTTAAGGGTGCATAATTACTGACTTTGGTCATTGCAGTAATGATTTTGGGCTTCCAGTTAAAAGAAATGACAGTATTATCAAAACTAACCTGTAAGGCTTTGCTGAAAACATCTTTGGCGATAATCTTTTTTTAAAAGCATTATTTTTAATTAGGCCTTAGGTTGGAAAGCAACAAGGATCAATGAAAAAATGTAATCATATCCTAGCTTCAGTGCTATATCTTTACAAAATTCAATTATTTCTCTCCAGTGTGGTACAAGAAACATTTGGCAACTGATTAAAAACAATTCTTAATGCAAATTATAGCACTGTCAGAAAACAAGAAATCACAATGTCAGAACACAGCGACTTTTCTATGCAAAATTTCTTGCAAGTGTTTTTGACAGACAATTTCTTTCTGCTTGTTATATTAGTTTGATTAATTTGGTCCATATCAAGCAAAGGGAAAAAAGTACTTCAATAATTTTTCTATTTCAAATAAAAATTCTCAAATGAATAATATTCCAGAGATAACTAAAGTAGCCATGTGGGGAAATTTTATGCTTTAATTTTATCCACGCTTACTCAGCACTATTAAAAAAAAACTGTGTGCAGGTTTATGACTGTAGAAACTCATAAATAACTGCACTTTTTCAGTAACGCAACAGCGATAAAATTTACCACTAATATGTAAATTCCATGGGACATAGATTTTATTTATTGTTTTCTGAAAAGAGCATGATGTAATATAACCATATGTAATTTGTACTATATTTGATGTATATTCTAAGAAGTGAATTTATGAGATCTCAACAACTTGTTTTAAAATGCATTTATGTTTTGACCTCATTGTAAATATTATTTATGTTTTGCTTATGGAAATTTAGTTGTTTTTTTCTTTCTTAAAGCATAAGAGAAAATCAGAAATATGAATTATAGAAAGATGAGTATCTAGAGTAATAGAAAAATAAGTTTGTATACAAGAAATAGGCCTATTTAATTTTTATTTTATTAGTACATTTCCAGCACATAATAATGTTTGCGTTACAGTGTGATGTTGGTACGTGCACATAACACATTTCAATTCATTTTTAACCCCTTTTTCTTCCATTCCCTTCCCCTTCCCTCTATCTTTTCACCCCCTTAAACATATGAGAATGATCTCTCTCTCTCTCTCTCTCTCTCTCTCTTTCTCTCTCTCCTTTATCCTATTACCGACTTTGTGCTTTATTCATAAATTGGTTTTCTCATATAGGAGAAATCCTGTAATACTTACGCTGTGTGTCGCATTTACTTCACTGAACAACGCCCATGTCAACATTCACACATTAGAGCCTTATGAAGTCAGTTAGCTTATTCCTTGCTTTGAACACACATGATTGTTTGTTTCGGTGAGTCAGAGCCTTGACTCTATTAGTATTCAACAACTTTGTTGAAGTGTGTTGAAATGAGAAAATAAGAGAGTAGACAAGTGTTTGTTGAGTCACTTTGAATTCTTTGGCAAATAACAATTTATTCACAAATTTTATGAGGTTGTCACTAACTAAAATAGAGAAAATTTAAATCATGAAGTTTATAATTATTACTACTTTGTTGGCAAGTATAATGTATGAGTCAGTTCTCTTTTATATAACAAAACTCTTAATTTAAACTGGTTTAAGAGATGACAGACAGATATTTTATGGCTCAGTAAGTAAAGTTTCTTTGGATTTTAAGGTAAAGTACATTGGATTTTATTGAGGAACTCAAATAATAAAGGGTAGATTTATTCTTTTTCACGCATATTCATTCATGACTGTCACACACATACACACACACACACACACACACACAATCTCACAAGGTACTCTTACATTCTTTGTTACTAAATTAATTCTCCAGTAGCTCAGTCAACTATGTAGTTAATCTCCAAATTTCTAGACATTCATATTTATTTGCCCTATGGGGAGAGAAATTAATTTTCTCTGAAGAGGCACAAGAAAGTTCTGGAACTGAGAATAATTCTTTTAATTTATCTGAGCTCACTGAATGTAGCCATGAAGATAAATGGGGCTGGCTATTATAAAACATATGTGTCTTCTAGAGATAGAAGGAGATCCCCCCGAAAGAGAAATAAAATGGATATAACTTACCAAAAGAAGTATAAGTGGCTTATTCCAAATGTGTGGGGTTAAAAGAAGGAAATACAATAAAGATTCAATATAGATATTAAGCATAGCAGTAAAAAAATGGATGGGAGATTATATAATATCACATCTGACTTCTTGTTTCTGTTACTCTCTCTGAATTTCAAGGTTCATGTGTATGGACCTCACACAATTTTTAGTTCCCTCAACTCTGGTGACCTCCATTCATCAGAATTTGCTGCTCAGACTGCAGGAGTAATTAGGCCTGTTGGGACAGGTTGGGTAACTCTAGATAAGCAATGGTATGAGTATGGGATAGATATAGTTGACTATTGTAAGTTAGGAGTAATGCAAAGCTAAATAGCTTTAAAATTCCAAACCAATGTTGCCACTTTTAGCTACATATGCTTCAGCATGACAATTTCAGTTACTCTAAAAATAAAGTCATTCAGTGTCTACCAGATTGAGTGGACTTTCCTTCCTTCCTTCCTTCCTTCCTTCCTTCCTTCCTTCCTTCCTTCCCTCTCTCTCTTTTTCTTTTCTTTCTTTCTTTCTTTCTTTCTTTCTTTCTTTCTTTCTTTCTTTCTTTCTTTCTTTCCTTCCTTCCTTCCTTCCTTCCCTCCCTCTCTCCCTCCCTCCCTCTCTCTCTGTCTCTGTCTCTCTTTCTGATGAATTAGTTATCTTCTGTACTTTTATTAAATGCTAGGATTCCTTTTAGAGACTTCCTATAACTTATACAAAGTTTTTCATTTAAAATTTAATTTAAATTATATACAGATAATTAATTTTCTTCTGTATTAGTGAAACATTTCTAAATCATTTTCTATCTTCTAGTTTCCTCGGATCTGAAGTAAGCAAATACTACCAGGAAGTTTTTGCAAGCTATTCTTCTAAAAATACATTTATACAATGCACAAAATAGTACTAGCTGTAATTTTCTGTTAACCACCGTCCAACTGCTAGGATAAAATTCCCAGTACTCACAATGTAAGGAAAGGTTACTGTACTTCACAGTTTCAATGGATTCTGTCTTATCCCCTCTTCCTCCCTTTGGAATGTGGGTGTTGACCTTGTGCTGTAATGTTGGAATTATATAACTGCCTCTTCAGTTTTTACAGATGTTCACAGCAAAGACTGCACTTCGAGTCTTAGAGGAGTTATTAAACATTTACCACTCAGCAGTGCTGGAACAGATAAGATTGTATTAACTCTGAGAGAAGGATTGACTGTATTTTGTGTAAATAGATGGACATGAGCCTTTTGGCGTTGAATGTTGAATGGTGAATGTTATGGTTTAGATCTTAAATGTCCCCCAAAATCTTGTGTTTGAATTAGGGGCCTTGATGGTAAAGGTGGGTCACTTGGGCATGCCTTTAAGGTTGTATTATTTTTTCTACGTTCTCCTTTCTCTACTGCCTGGATGCCATGTGGTGAACAGCTTTACTCCACCGTATCGTTTTGTCATGCAATGTTATCTTGGAACCAGCTAAACATAGACTGAGTCTATTATATTTATCCACTAAAATAAATCTCTGAACCTTTAAGCTTTAAATATCAGATATTTTATCCCAGTGACAAGAAAGTGACTACTATACTTTTTGAACATTTTATTAAAATTATCTTGTTCTATTTGTCTCTGCTTTTGTTTTGTACCAGAGATTGAAACTTATGCTTGCCAGGGAGGTGCTTGTGCCTCTGAACTACATCCCCAGCTCTTGGCTCTGCTTTCTTGAAAGACTACATGTTTCTTGAAAGTCTGCATGTTTGCAACCCGATAACATTTGTTGTGTTGTCCTTAACAATCACTTAATAAACATTTAGTCAACAGAAACAAGTTGAAAACACTGATCTTTTCATATCTCTGCAAGTATGTGTTTAGCAAGTTGGAGGCTCTATTGTATAAATTCAATTATCTGACTTTTCATATAATTACTTTTAGGCAAAATTTAATATATAAGTATAGAACTATTTTCTATTAAGGATTATGGAGGATTTAAAAAATTATCACATAGGCAAGTGACCTACTTTAGGATAGAAGAAATTGTATACAGTTGGAAAAGAGAAATGAGGATTCTTAGATAAGAATACCGTTTCTAAATTCAGATAGACAGTTCTGACTCTTAGCCCTACTCATTGAAGGTGTGTGACCCAAGGCGAGCTTTTATGTAATGCACTGCTTATTTGAAAATATTACCATGACTCAATTTCTTCATCATATAATGGAGTTAGTAGGATTTAATCTATTTTCTATGAAGAGTAAGTGAAATGTGGCATAAAATCACTGTTTTTTAACCATAATATTTTACCATAGTATTTCAGTTTGTATCATTAAATATAGTGAATCTCTGTCATAATATTGGATGTACACACAAGTTGTACATAATGACCTTGTATTATGGATGAAAAACTGGTGGACACCTTAACACCAGCTGAATTAAATCAGCATGGTGTTGAGTGTAGATGGCCAACCTGAGGACTGTTGCCAGCATAAAAGGAGACATGGAGATAAAGAATGTGGTGTTCTGAGTTCTCCTAACTGTTGCTGCTGTTTGGAGCCTTTGGTTCCCCTGGAGGAGCTTGTCATGGCTAGCTTCCCAGATATGAACTTGGCCATTATCTTCCGAGGAGCTCAGGACCTTGTCACTGAGAGTGGCTGTGGTTCACTTTGGGGTCCTGGTCCTTACACTGAGCATCACTTCCTGGCTCCACAGGGGAAGTTGTGTGCTGTTTAATCTCTATGAGGTTTGTCACACTGGCTTCCTGATATGTACTTGACTGTTATCATCTGAGGAGCTCAGAACCTCACTGTTGGTGAGGATGGCTATGTTAGTTTTCAGAGGAGCCCTGGTCCTTATTCTGAGTGTCACTTCTTGTCTCTAGTGTAGAGCCCACAGCTTAGGCTCTTTTACCCTGCTGCACAGATCCTTTACCCTGCTGGCAAAGACTTTCTAGCTTCCACCACTGACCTTTGGGCCTTGCCAGCACAGATCTGCAAAACAGACATGCATAAATAATTGTTGTAGGCTCTAGTCCTCCATTTGAACTCAGGGGAGGCATTGTTATGGACTCTGGGTTTTCAGCTGGACTCATGCAGGACATTGCTGTGGGATCCAGGCCATTGGAAAATTTTTCAAGGTCTTTAGTATTGTGGACAGATTTATTACACTTTCTTTTATTTAACTTTGGGTGACTATCATAAATAATATTATAAATTCTATGCCCTACATGTAATTGTTCTCCTTGAAATCCCCAACTACAATGCCTTGTAACCACCAGATGCACATGATTGTCTTATAACATGTGAAATTTTGCAAGATAACCTTACTGTACCAGATAATTGTCACATACAAAGTTTAAAGGATCAGTATAACCCAATAACATGACTTGATAGTAAAGCATCTTTAGAGTTTGAACTAGTTTGTAAAACAAGCAGAAATAGGACAGAGGAGACACATTATGAAGTTCCCAAGTGACTATTAAGAACTTTGTCAGTTTTGAAGAAAATAAATGGGCATTTATCTTAGTTACTTTTTACTCACTGTTGAGACAATACACCTGACACCCAAAGTTAGGGCAAGAAAGGTTTATTTATTACAGTTCTTGGAGGTTTTGGTCCATACTCAGCTGGCTGCAAGGCAGAGTGGCATGGCAGGTCTGCCTTTAATGGCTGCTATAAGCAGCAAGGCTCAAACTGGCAACAGAGAGAGACAGACTTTCTTCCAGTCTTTACATCTTATCCTGGCTCCACCTCTAGGTGAGTGTATCACTCACACCACCAATCTGAGTGCTAGACAATGAAGCAATCACAAACAAGATTTGGTCATGTCCATAATTGCATGAGGCTTGGGGGCCACTGACATAAACCATGACATGCCAGCCCTGGTCTCATGCACATCCTTTATACAAAAGACATTTGGTCCATCTCCAAGAGTTGTCAGAGTCCTAACAGTTTCAGCCTTGCTGAAAAGTCTAAGTCCCAAGTCTCCTGCACATCTATGACAAACTCTTAACTGTAACCCCTGTACAAATGAAACAAGGTTAAATATTTCCAAAATGCAAAGGCACAAGATAAACATTACCATTCCAAAAGTTACAAACAGAAATACAAAGCATTGGAAACAAAGCAAGTCTATTAAGCAGGGCGAACATTAAGTCCTAGAGTTCCATGCTCAGCATTTGAAGCAATCTGGTTGCAAACTCCAAAAGGCTTGAGTGACTCCACCTCCATGACATTCCAGGAATTTCAACTCCTGAAGCTTCTCCCTTAATCCCCCTCTGCTTGGTTTTTGCAACTTTCCTTGGATGATCCATGTTCCTGACTTTTTCAAATTTCTGGGGTCTCCACTGCACCTTTGGCTTCACCCTTACATCTTTACATATTCCCCTCTCAGGGGCACACTACTTGGCTTGCCAGGACCTTTGCAGTTGGGGGGGAAGCCTTCTTACCCTCAGAATTTGTGCATTTTCCTTGCACCTAAAATCAGCACCGCGTAGATGCCACCAAAGTTTGCTACCAGCTGGAGCAGTAGCCAGGCTTTTCTCTCTCTTGGCTGTAGGAGCGAGTGCCTGGATCACTGGGCTCTGTGAGGCTGATTGTGAGGAAAAGCTTTTCCATGTTGCCGCCATTCTGGAACCTGGTGCAGCTGCCAGCATTTTGGAACCTCATGTGACCTCCACCACCATTCTGTAATATGGTCTCTGCAGCTTTCTCCTCTGAGCGAAGTTTTTCACTTTTGCAGTTTTGAGGCTGCAAAGGATGGAGACACACTGCTTCATCGGATGCCCCTGGCCATCTTTTTTATTTCTGTGTTACTTCTCAGTAATCAAAGTCTCAGCTCTATCTTTATAGTCCAGAGCTTTCTGGCCAAACTCAAAACATTTTAAAATCATCCTGCTGGGCTCTTTGATCTTGATTTGCAACATAAAGCTGGCTAAAAGCCCTCAACAATAGCCATGCCACTGCCTCAACATGTGACTGCCTTGAAATTTCTTTTGCAAGGTTAATCAGTCAATTGCCCATAATCTCAGTCTCAGACAAAGTCTCTAGACCTGAGCAAAATGGAGACAAACTTTCTGCCAAGCCAGAACACACATCATGTAGAGTCCAACAACCAATGTAGTTCTTTTTCCCAGCAGAAACCTCTCAAGCTTGGTCTTTATTGGTAGGTTTTTCTATCAGCCTTCTGGTTTCCTAAGCTCTGACCAGAATCTCCCCTACAGAACAGCGTAAGCTGTTCCAGCTCTATCCAGGCGACATCTCCAAACCTTTCCAAACTCTTTCCATAAGCCATTCCCAGAGGCTCTTGAACCACATGGTCAGGTATAGTCACAGCAATGACCCCACTCCTCTGGTACCAAATTCTGTCATAATTACTTTTTTTTAACTCATTGTTGAGTAAAAATATAACTGATGCCTAAAGTTAGGGAAGGAAAGGTTTATTTCTTACAGTTTTGGGACGTTTTAGTCCACACTCAGCTGGCTCCAAGGGTGGTGGCATGGCAGGGCTGAGTTCATGGCTGCTGCAGACAGCAAGGTGTGAACTGCCAATAGAGACACACTTTCTTCCAGCTGTTACATTTTACCCTGGCTCCACCCCTAGGCAGATGTAACACTCATATCACCAATCCGGGTGCTAGACAATCAACCAATTACAAACACTAGATTTGGTAGAGTCCATAATTTCATGAAGCTTGGGGCCACTGACATAAACCATGACAATATTGTATACTTTCATAATCAAATAATCAGAAAATTAGGGATATGGTGAAATGCTGCCAGCTCTTTTTTTGAATATGATTAGCCCTTTGAAGTGTTTCAGCGGAAGTTGGGCCTCATCTCTGTCTTTTTTAATATACACATCTAGCAAGCCACTATAAAGATAAAGAAGCTATACTGCTGCACAAAAACCAGTATTAAACTGAATGAAAGACTCTTTGCACCAAGAAGTTACAAGGCAAGTTTTATTATGCTAGCAGTTTGATGGAAATCAGTTCCAAATCACCAGTCTTGAGTCAATTTTGGGGTTACTTTTTATAGAGTTGCATGCAGGCAATACAAAAGCCAGTAGCAAATCAGTTTATGTAAGGTCATATGTTGTGAAGCAGATTAGTTTCAGGCAGGTTTACTTAAAAGGGAATTATCATAAGACAAGAAAAACTAGAGAGGGAGCTGAGGCTAGGGAAAGGATGGAAACTAAGTATGTCCTTGACTAGTTTATCTTGGTTGGGCAGTCCTTAAAAATAGAATATGTTTATATGCCAGACTGTACAGGCAGTCCAGATGGATGCAGTCAGACTGAGTCAGGTCGGACTGTCTCTAAGTTGCAACTGACATGTCAGTCAAGGTTGTGTCTACTGGTCTAACTGCATTGGGCTGGGTGAGCACATCTTGTTGTAACAGAGCATCAGACTGTTGATTTTTAACTTTTCTGTCACACTACAAGTATGGTACATATAGTCAACACTTGGAGTCAACATAGGAAACACTACGTGTTTTCTAGAGTCAACTAGAAAACACATAATCCTTGATGACTTTCTGGATTATATCAAATTAGTTAAAAAGTTCAGAATCTTTACTTCCAGTAATTTATTATATTGCTCTGTACACATAGTAACCACCCTGCCTTGAAGTCACAATATTTTCTACATCCTATTTGAAATACCTTAGCTAAATAGTGCCTTTCAGCACCCTATATATATTAATAAAGAAATCAAGAAAATGAAGTTGGTCTTTTAAGAACTGTGTCTAATGTCTAAGTTACTTCTCCCTCCTTGCTGAGACAAAAATACCTGACACCCAAAGTTAAAAGGGGAATGGTTTATTTAGCCCACAGTTTGTAGATGTTTCAAGTCCATAATTAACTGGCTTCAAAGCAGTGTGGCATGGCACACAGACATTGCATAGAAGAAACAGTTCATGGTAGGCAGAAAATAGCAAAGGAAATGAGAGACTATGCAAGCTTCTTTCAGTCCATTATATTTTATCCAGGCTACCAAGATTAGGGCAATGCAAAATTAATGAGAGGTCTCATTTAGTAATCACCCACCTTTAATCCCATCACCCTTGACTCTAGCATTGCACCATGTATTAATCACACACTTTAGATTCAGCCACTTCTGAAAATGCCCCCACCTATGACGGCATGAGACTTTGGAGGTGGGGGGAAGAACCTAAACACAAGCTATAATGTACTCTCTCTTATTATTGAAATAGTCACTGAGGAATAGGCAACTCTACTTAGGAGACAGATAAATTTTAAAAGGCCAATGTATTTGTCAGCATACAAGAACAGCATGAAAGTAAAATTGGATTCATAAGGAAAAATGTCATTTCTGCAATTCAGGAAGGACACTAGAACACAAGAGTAATAACACAGTTTAATACAATCATAGGGAGAAAGAAATGTAAAACATGTGTATGTGTATGTGTATGTGTATGTGTATGTGTATGTGTATGTGTGTGAAATACGCTAGTGAAGAGGAGTATTTATTGGATACCAGTTATTTAAAAACGTCTGTGTGTCTGTATGTATGCATGGGATTGTTGTTTCTTTCATATCTAAGTTTCTGAATAATAATTCTACCAGATTCAGTTCAACAACCATTGGAATTTGTTAAGAAAATCTAGAAACTTTGCTGCTGGGTTGGAATGGATGAATTCCCTTCATGCTTTCACTTGGGTAGCTAAGCTAACTATCATAACCGAAGGTATAGCTGTGCAGGGAAGACTTTGACTGTAAAGAAATAAAATTTATCAGTAAAAATAATGAAGTGGGTTAGCTCTGCTTTTAGGGCATGTCTGCACACGCACTGGTCCCCTTTTCTCAGTATAATGTGTCTCGTGGGCTTTCAAACTCAGGAACAGAATCCTCCGTTTAGAACATAAGCAGTGACTATGATCATTACTCAATGAAGTACTTTGTCTTGAATTATCCAGCAATCTCAGGGTGAGTTTCTGAGTTTAAGAGACATGATACTGATTTTTATTTTGTTCTTGTACTTGGCTATGCCAGCAGTTCCTGGAGATATCTAGCAGTGTCTGGAGACATTTTTGATTATGACATCTGGCATCTAGTGAGAGGAGTCTTGGGACTATGTCTCATCAACCTAGATGTCAACAGGGCCAGAGTTCAGAAATTCTGGGCTAGATTTTGAGTTAAACACAAATTCAAGTAAAAATTTCAAAGTCTCTTTCATTAAAAAATTGATGAAGGATAATAACAAATGTACTGAATTGTTTTTTCAACATGGTGAGCCTTTTATTATGAAAAAATATGGGAATGTGGATATGGTGGTGCATGCCTTTAATAGTAGCACTTTGGGGGTCTGTCTGTCAAGAGGAATAAAGGTTTGAGCTACCCTGCAAAACTTAGTGACTTAATGAGATCCTGTCTCAAAACAAAAATAAAAACAAACAAAAATACATAGAAAAGGACAAGAAACATAGGTCAATGTGAAGGTCTATTCCCAGTACTGGAAACACAATTGGTGCCAAATTTCTCCTGGATTTACTTTTAATTCACTACTGATAAATGGATTTTGCTAGTTGAGAGAAGAATCAAATAGTCTCTTTTAGGGAATTAAAATAAAAAAAGAAAAGTTAGTTGTTTCCATTGTAGTAGCTCAGGTGTGAATAATTATAATTTTTTGAATTCTTGAGAAATGACTTTTAGTAATTTTGTTTCTTTACTAAGCAAATGTGAATTGAAAATGGCTTTTACCCATGTGTATGTACCATACATTAAGCAATTATACGCACAAAAACATGAATTTATGAAGAGGATTATTTTGGACCATTGTTTTCTCCAGAGAAATGTGTGGCTTTATAAGAGACACAGTGGGAAGATGCATGAAAAAATCTAACTGATGCCATTTTTATTGCTAGTTTGATTCATTTGTCATAGGAAAGATATGGATGTTAATATAAAAAATGAAATAAATACAGTTAGTTCATCAGTGAATCATTTTAATAAAGTAATTTTCAAACAATTCTGTGAGTAAACAATGAGTACATTAAATCATTGAAGTACAGGTTTTTACGAATGCATCGTGTCTGTTAAATAGGCCCCAATGATGTTCCATAATACTCATATGAATAATACAAGAGTATATAGTCTACATTAGTCTCATTGTTTTAGATGAAATATTATTAAAATTAAGACATTTAGTTTTCCTTAACCAACTAGGTTTTTAGGGATGCTCACCCAAATTAAAATTTTGCACATTATGCAGTATTGTGTTGTTAATATATCACATACGTGATGAAAATTTCAAGAAAAAATGTAGTCATTGTTAAACATTTTCCAAAAAAAATCTGTGCCAGTTCCTTTAAAGATTTCTGAAAGACTCACACTTCATTAATTTATCCATTCTATGAAAATTGTATAACTAATGCCTGTGAGATTTTAGTGCTTGTAAAGTACAAAATTTCCTAGGTTACGTTGCTGTAGCTTTTAAATCAAATAAGCAAGATTTTTCCCTAAGTGTATAGCACAGATATGAAGACAGAAGAATTGACCCTTTCTTCCTGATATTTCATATGTTCTCTATGGAGTTATACCTTCAATGTGAGGGGAAATCAACAAATGTGAGTTTAGTTAGTGAAAATGACAGTGAAGTTACATTTTTAAAGACAGTCATCTTATAAGTCATCCAAAGATAACATTAACTCTACAGAAATAAAATTCTCAAGAAGGAGTATACATGACTTTGTCTGTACATACACTTGCATATACTCCTCTAATTTTGTATTAGTCATATTTCATTATCCTCAATTTTCTTCTATTTCTTTGTTGAGGGTAGTGATGATATTATTACTATCTACTTGTATATCATTTAATGCATTTTACTTTTTCCAATGATCAAGAAATCCTAAAATGACCTTTGTGTATACATAATAAGTTTTGATAGCTTGCATTGATTATTTTACAGTGATACCGCATTCACAAAATATATGAATAAAACCTGTTGTGGTTAGATGTCTTCCTGAAGCCTCACAGGGACAGAAATAGAGCTTTTCAGAGGTGACTTGCTCTAAAGTCCATGATGCTGAGATTCAGAATGTGATGCTGGAATTGATCCATGATGTGATTCTAGGATTAAGGATGCTCCACCCATGTGTGAGCGCTATCGCCCGAAGAGCGAGCTGCCTGGGTAGGATAACAGGGACAGAAAGAGGGCTGCTGTGGTCCCCGCTTATTTCTTGCTGCGTGCTATTTCACTGCTTTGCTGTCTTCTTCTTGGCATGAACTATCTCTCTACTATGTCCCTCTGCCATGCCACCCTGCCTCAGAGGCAAGGAACTATAAACTGAAATTTCTACAAACTGTCAGCTACAATAAACCTTTCCTCCTTTAACTTTGCATGTCAGGCATTTTGTCTCGGCAACGAGAAAAATAAGACAAAACCTAATTTTGGGTAAATTAAAAGAAAAACTGATTTTAAATTTTATCCTATTACCTTTTAAGTGAATATAACTAGTCCATTAATTTAAAAAGAAACCAACAAATTACAAAAATACTTCCAGTTGCTTTTGAACTTCCTAATTACCTTACGCTTTGTTTCCTTCCCATACATGCAGCAACTTGAGAATTACTGAGTCAGTGATTTTTTATGGAATCTTCCAATTGCACTTACAGACACCAGCTACATACAGTAGAGTGATCAGCCTAGCATGTACCTATTCTCTCAACAACGAGCTGCTCTTCTCTATTCAGACTATCACACTGCTGTGTTTACAGGATTTCCTCCAGCAGCTAATTATTGTAAACAACATAATGCTATATGGTACTAATGAGAGTAAATATGATAATGACTGTGCATACTCATCATAGCTGCTTCTTTGGAAACTCTTTCTGAAAGTAAGCAGTGATGATAGTTGGAATACAAAGGGGGGATTTTGATTGCTAGGTTTTGGAAATTTCAGTTTGCTGAAAAAGTAAATCTCTTTACATAATGGCATGCAAAAATGTGTAAGAAATAGCTCCATCACTTCTTGGACAGCTGTTTATATTTTCTTCCATCTGGAATACAAGTGAAAAGAATAAAATTTTGTTTGATTAAAGTGACCTAGGTCAGAGAATTAAAAATTCAGCATGATTCCCCTGAAGCAGAATGGTCCACAAACTGATTTCCCCTAAGCTAACACAAATTTATATCCTCCCCCAAAACAATCAACATTGTAGACACTGAAGAAAATGGAGGTTTTTCTTGCACTTCTTTTCTGTTCTCTAAACTCTATTGTCATTCATTGTTTCTGTCTTATGATGCTATCATTTCAAGTGATTTCCATATGGGGTCATGGAGGACAATGATCCCAGCCACAAGAAGAAAATAATATAACTTCTGGGAAATTGTAACAGATTTTCTATGTCTAATCATACACAATGAAATCGATGTTGATTCTTCATCAGTAGCTTAAAATTGCAGTAGGAAAATACTGTAAGCACACAAATAGGACTTGCTGTATGTTGATAACAGCTTTATTATGACATGGGAAACAAATTCATTCCTCTCTAAATCTACTTATTTGCTATGAAAACCACACTAATAGTAAAATTAATCATTAACTCTAAAATAAACATACAGAGTAAAGGAGTAACTACTAGATGAGATGAAATTTTGAACAGTAGGATCTTATTAATAAACAAAATTACAAATATTCTAACTGATGAATAAGATGTTTGCATGATGTTTCTCTTTTTTTCTCAAATAGCTCAGAGTATATTCATGCACATTGTCTCCTTTCTTCATTTTGGATTGCCACAAAATGAATTTAATATTGCTTGAAAATTATATAATTCCATATATACAGTAATCATACTACCTTTGCAATGCAGAATATATATGTATACAACACTTTTGCTTTTTATATTTTTGGACTATTCATATATTGTAGCAGTCCTTTTCATTTTTCCACTGTATAATTTTATCAAAACATGAGTTCATTTAGACTTATATTAGTTTTATATTGCTACTGTAATAAATTACCATAAAATTAGTGGTTTAAGTAGCACACATATATTACTGATGATTCTAGAGGTCAGAAATTCAAAATCTAAATGTTACCCAGGCTGTATTTCTCTGGTGGCTTTGAGAGTAAATCCATATCTTTGCCGTTTCCAGCCACCTGAATTCCTTGTCTCTTAGCTCCTTCCCTGTATCACTTCAACCTCTTCCTTCTATGGTCACAGCTTCTGCTCCTCATGCTGATCTTCCTGCCTCCCTCCTGTATGTCCTGAATATTTTACTTCATTACATTGTGTCCATTATCTTTATTACTGATAATCGAGGATAATATTTTCCCCTTTAGATCTTTTAAAGCGCCTACAAAGTGCCTTTTACTAGACAAGGTAATACATAGACAGGTTCTGAGCATCAGCACATAAGTATCTGTGAGTCCCATTAGTCAAACTACTGTAAGATGTAGTAATTTAAGTGTGAATTGATTCTCTCTTACATCATATAGTTACATGGATGTATTAATTAATCTTTGTTTATGACTCATCTTTTATTTTTGAGATGAGGCTTAACAACTGTATACTTAAGTATTTTTCCAGTGTTTTAATCATAAAAATCTCAAGTTTACAAGTCCATCTCATCAGTCATTTAAAACTCTTACAAATACTTTTCATACAGATTACATAAGTTACATATGTTTATACTTATCATTTTTGTGAATTAAGTTTTTACTTTAAATATTAAATATGACGATGTTTGTCTTTTATGTAAAAGACAAAAATAAACTACCTCTTTATGTGTATTTACTACCTGCATGCAATTATGGATAGATGAACTTGAATTTTTATAACAAAAGTATAAAGGCAGATATTATTTTGCTCATTTTAAGAGTAAGCAAAGTAGTATACAGAGTACACTAGTGAAATCTTCAACATTGTGCAACTGCTCAAGGATGGATTTATTATTTGAATCTACACTGTAGTCCAGTGGTGGCAAACCTATGCCATGCATGCCACAGTGGGCTGGTTGTTATTACTGAAGGTCTAAAAGGGTCCACCATCACTGCTGGCCAAAAGAGAGACTCTCAGAAAAAGATAAAGTAGAATGTATGCTACCTAATTTATTACTTAGTTAGCTTTAGGTAGTTGTTATTTTAAAAAAAAAATCTTCCTCCTTATAGTCTGTTCTGGCTTCTGGGTTCTAGTAGAGTTTAAAAACTTTTCCAATTAAAAATGTGAAGAATCATTCTCAATAGTCATGATCAAAGTGAAAATTAGTGCCATTTAATAGCAGAATCAACAATATGCTAAGAAAACATGAAAAAGTATGGAAAGTAATGATGAGAAAAGCTATTTATGACATCTCTACTAAAAATATTGCTGTTTTGAGTTTCACTGTATGTGCTAATAAATTAAGAGAAATTGGCTTTTCAGTTAAAGAGAATAGTTGGTAAGACTTAAGTCTTTACATGAAGATTTTAAAATATAAAAACATACATTTGGACATCTGATTTTTTTGTTTTACTTTTCTTTCCAATAATGTAGAGAGGTAATAGGTTTTCCATGTTTATTTTATGCCCATATAAATAATATTCCATTTGTAGAGTTAAACAATCCAATTATAAATGACAAATACTTGATATTGTTAATGAGAGTTCAAAGGAGTTTTTAAACATTTGTAAAAGATCTCTGAAATATAGCAGTGGTAACCTGAGTTTTACTGTATATTTGTTTACTTGCTTTTACAACTGATTCTAATTAAGATTTACATTTTTGTGTTCTCTAATGATCTTGTCCCACTGAGAAACCGTTCTATGTGGTTGTGGTAAATGATAAAACGTCCTGGTCTCGGTGCCTGTGGTAGGTCTGGTTGGTTTGCACAGACCTGCTCTTTCCGGTCTATATACGATCCATGAGGTACTGTTATTATTGGCTGGTACTTGCTTTTTTTTTTTTTTTCAAAGTGGTCTCAACCAAACTAAAGATGTCTTCCTGGGAATGTGTGTTGCTTTGTACCCATCCTCTTCTAATGCTCAGAGCTGGCAGACTGGTTTCCTTCCCAGAATATTGGCCTAAGTTCTACAGTGCAATCCATATTCCAGAACTATCACTGGGGCATGAGTTTAGTTTACTAATTAGCTTTTATCACTTACCTTGTTGCACTTTTCTGACTCTCCCTTGTCTAGAAAACAGTTGCTTAATAATACATTTATACATTACATACCACCAAGGATGCATTCTGAACAATGTGTCATTAGGCCGTTTTATCCTTGTTCAAACCTCATAAAGTCAGTTCCACAAATCTAGCTGATACAGATAAGTCACTCCCCATGACTTCGTGATGCAACCAGGAGACTTGGTAAGCAGGATATGTTTGAGGCTGCTACTACATACTGTTTTACAGAAAACTTAAATAAAAGGAATGTACTCAAAAATAATGTATTCTGTCTCCTAAACTCTATTATCATTCATTGTTTCTATCTTATGGTGTTATCATTTCAAGCCATTTCTATGTTGTAGGGTCAAGCAGGACAATCATCCCAAATATAGGAAGAAAATAAGTTCTAGATACTTGTAACAGACTAATCACAAACAATGAAATATACACACATGTATGTATTGTGTGTGTATATATATATATAGCATAATTTTCACAATTAGATATTATATAGTGTAACTCAGTATATACATTCCTATATGATTGTTAACATAATTTGTTTGCATAAACATTACCATCAACATATGAGTTCTGCTACAGCATGGTGATGACTACAGTGTCACTAGGTAATAAGGATTTTTCAGCTCCATTATACTCTCATGGTACCACCAGAATACCTATGATCCATTGTTGACTGGAACATTATGTGGCACATGATTATACTTGAAACATGAATGCTCATTTCAGACATTCTTATAGGAACTTGGTCTCAGTGAGTGTCTCTGCCTTCTCAGCATCACTACAATGCCTTACACCTGTTATATTTGGATAATGATCATTGAATGAGAGCTAAATGATGTTTACACTCATGGCTTTATCCATTAAATAATGCTTAGATTTCTCATCTTATTGCAGGATATGTGTCTTGATAGACTTCTTAGTTTTCAATAAAAAAGATAGTGTTAGTAATCACTTAACAGACTCAGGAAGTACACTATCGAAAATTCATTGTTATTTTTATTTTCCAAGTCACTTTCAATTTTAACTCCATGTAAGAAAGTCAGTTTCAGCAGTGATCCACTTATCTGATCCTAAATTCAGGCAAAGTTGTGGAAGCAACAACAGCTATAAAAAGTTCTGATATTTTAAAAATAAACTACTTTATAAAGATGTTCAATTCAGAATACTGTTGTACATTTGAATGATGGTTTGTATTTTGCACATGATTATTAACTCAAAACTATCCAGAAAACGTAGCTTGCTTTAATGGTCTCAGAATTTAACCTTCCTTGTTTTCACTCCTTTTTTTTTCAAATGTGTCCAATTATCTCCCATCAGTCCTGACAGTGATTTATCTTGTCAAAGAGCTTGCAATTCCATTACAGATAAGCACCTTATATTGATTTGTACCTTTTATTTCTTTGGTCTGAGTTATCATCGCAGGATTTAAAATGCTCAAATTGGTTTCTGCATGGGAGAAAGGAAAAGAAATTTAGAGAAAGGGATATCTTAAATACATACAAAAATATTTTACCATCTTTCTGTTTCATCAGATACTGTTCAGGAATCTAGGTCTAAATGTTGGTCTAAAGGAGAATGAAATACAAAAGTGTGCAATAAGTACAAGTCTTCAATACATTGTTTAGATGTTTGTAAATAAACATTGTGCCAAATACACAAATTTTAACTCTATTTATTATCTAAAATTGCAGTGTTTTTCCTGTAAAATTTGAGGAACATGGAAGGTGATGGTGGTTAACGAGAAGTAAATACTTTGCAATACAACAACCACAGTGCCTACTTTGAGAGTTTACTGTCTAACATAATTATTGTGAGCCTTTCGGGGGAAAGTAAATATATAAATAAAGACTTGTGTCTGTTTCCTTTCTGAAACCTTTGTCATAGTGAATAGCTGGAAGAATGTGCCCTGAATGAATAATGGAGTTAATGAGTAAATTATAAATTCAAAATAATTAGTATACATTTATTTGGCTTCATATGGGGGTACCAGTTGTTGGGAAGCCATTCAAGCCTTGCCTAGATCACTTTCCCTCTGCTCACTGCTTCTTAGTTGCTTTAGTATCTTTTTAATCACTTAGTCATTTTTTCCCATTATACAACCTAGCCCTTATAACCAGCAATGATGATTGTATTTTTCTTTCCTTTTACTCAATTTCTACTCATTCAAAGACCTTGTTCTTTCACTTCATTTTCAGTTGTTTAGTATGTTGCTAGTGAATTCTTGTTTTTGTCTGTTCACTTTCTAACAATATTTTTTATTTTAAAAAGCAAAACAGAAAAAAAGGATAGAAATGATACAGAATTTCTTCTTTATGCAATTTTTTATTTTATTTTAAGAGAGAAACAAAAGAAAATTTTAAAAAGACAAAATAGAAAAAACAAGAAGAAAAGTAGAATACAGAGTTTTAAAAAATAACATCATAAAATCGCTAGTTGATACATTACATATTGTTAACAATAGTTGTTAAAGCTACAGAGTCAAAGCATAAAACGTGGCTAGACACTGAAACATTGACCGTACAAACTCTTCTGTTCAGTGATCTACCAAAAACTCAGTAATATGTTCATCTATTTTACACACTATATATTACCATTATATCCTTCAAAGAACTTTCCTTCCCTTTTACTTTTACAATATCTAGTATACTTTTATATCTGTTATACTTTTTGGTTACCATTATTCTGTCCATTCTTATTATGTTTTACACTAGAGAGACATTGTGATATTTACTAATATGAGTCTTGTTTATTTCGCTAATAAAGATATTCTCAAGTTGCCTCCATTTACTGATAAAGGCCTCAAGATTATCCTTTTTATCGCTGAGTAGTACTCCATCGTATAAAAATACAACATTTTTTTCATCCACTCTGCAGTTGATGGACATTTTGGTTGTTTCCAAGATTTAGCTATCACAAATTGTACTGCTATGAACATGGGTGCACATATATCACTGTGACATGACCTTTTCAAGTTTTCTGTGAAAATACCCAGGAGGGGAATAGCTGGGTTGAATGGAACTTCCAATCCTCGTTTTTTGAGGAATCTCCATACTGACTTTCACAGTGGTTGCACCAGTCTGCACTCCAACCAACAGTGAAGTGTAGAACTGGAGAAGTGTTCCTTTTCCCCCCGCAGCCTCACCAGCATTCAAAAATGAAAAAAAAAAAAAA
>PVJX010011246.1:29562-54282 GCA_004027295.1 Dolichotis patagonum | reverse complement strand
TGTGGGTTTTCTTTTCACTCTGCTGGAAACCTCTTTTGACATGCAGAAACTCTTTAATAAGATGTGGTCCCAGTTATTGATTCTGGGAAGTACTTCCTGTGTACTTTGGTTCTTGTTCATGAATTCTCTTCCTACCCCTATATCTTTGAGGTTTTTACCTACTTTGTCTTCCAGCAGTTTTAGTGTTTCTGTTTTAATACTTAAATCTTTGATCCATTTAGGTTTTAGTTTAGTGTATGGTGATAGACATGTGTCTAGTTTTAGTCTTCTGCATATGGACAGCCAATTTTTCCAGCATCATTTGTTAAAGAGACTGTCATTCTTCCAGCGAGCATGTTTGGCCCCTTTATCAAAGATAAGGTGGTTGAGTGAGTTTGTGGTTTTGGTTTTATCTTCCAATCTATTCCACTGATCCTCGGGTCTGTTTCTATTCCAGTACCATACTGACTTTATTACTCTAGCTTTGTAGTGTAATTTCAAGTCATGGATTGTGATGCCTCCTGCCTTGCCTTTGTTGCTTAGAATTGCCTTTGCTATTCTAGGTCTCTTCTGGTTCCAGATTAACTTTAGGAGTGATTTCTCTAGATCTATGAGGTATGTTCATGGTATTTTGATTGGGATTGCATTGAATCTGTATAGTAATTGTGGGAGAATGGCCATTTTTACAATGTTTGTTCTTCCTATCCATGAACAGGGAATATCTTTCCATTTTCTGAGGTCCTCTTCTATTTCCTTTTTCAAGGTATTATAATTTTCCATGTATAGCTCTTTTACTTCTTTTGTGAGATTAATTCCTAAGTATTTCATTTTTTTGGATGCTAGTGTAAAGGGTGAAGTTTCTCTTATTGCTCTCTCAGTACTTTGGTGTCAGTGTATAGAAATGTTATTGATTTTTGTGTATTGACTTTGTATCTGGCTAGCTTGCTGCATTTGTTAATTATATCTAGGAGTCCTTCAATAGAGTTTTGGGGGTCTTTTATGTAAAGTATCATATCATCTGCAAATAATGATAATTTAACTTCCTCTTTTCCTATCTTTACTCCTTTTATTTCTCTTTCCTGTCTTATTGCTCTGGCTAGTATTTCCAGTACTATGTTGAATAGCAGTGGTGATAATGGACATCCTTGTCTTGTGCCTGATTTTAAGGTTAAGGCTTTCAGTTTTTGACCATTTTATATGATGCTGGCTGTTGGTTTGTCATAGATGGCCTGTACCATATTGAGATAAAGACCTTCTATTCCACTTCTCTGTAAGGTTCTTGTCATGAATGAGTGTTGGACTTTATCAAAAGCTTTTTCTGCATCTGTAGAGATGATCATGTGGTTCTTCCTTTTGGCTCTATTGATATGGTGGATTACATTTATTGTTTTGCGTATGTTGAACCATCCCTGCATTCCTGGGATGAATCCTACTTGGTCATGGTGTATAATGTTCTTGATGATTTGCTGCATCCTGTTGCCAATATTTTATTGAGAATTTTTGCACCTATGTTCATTACAGAGATTGGCCTATAGTTTTCTTTTTTAGTTGAGTCTTTCTCTGGTTTTGGTACTAGAGTGATATTTGCTTCCAGGAATGATTTAGGAAGAATTGCTTCCCTTTCAATTTCATTGAAGAGTTTGAGGAGTGTTGGAATTAAGTCTTCTTTGTATTTCTTGTAGAATTTTGCAGTGAATCCAACTAGGCCTGGACTCTTCTTTGTAGGCAAGGATTTAATTACATTTTCAACTTCAGTAATAGAAAATAGGTTATTCAGCAGTTTTACATCTTCCTGATCCAGCTTTGGTAGTTCATATGTATCTAGGAATCTGTCTATTTCTTCAGTGTTATCGAGCCTGAGTAGCGAATGAGAGTAGAGGTTTTCAAAGTAGGTGTGGATGATCTTCTGTATTTCCACTGAGTCTGTAGTAATTTCACCTTTTTTGTTTCGTATTGCATGAATTTGAGTTTTTTCTTTCCTGTTTTTAATAAGGTTGGCCAGGGGCTTATCAATTTTATTTATTCTTTCAAAGAACCAACTCTTTGATTCATTGATCCTTTGTACTGTTTTCTTAGTCTCTATTGCATTAATTTCTGCTCTAATCTTTATAATCTCCTCCCTTCTTTTGGCTTTGGGCTTGGCTTGCTCTTCTTTTTCTAGATGTTTGAGTTGTAGCAACAGGTTGGTTATTTGTGTTCGTTCTGTCTTCCTGATGTGGGAATCAATGCAATAAATTTTTCTCTTAGGACTGCTTTCATTTCATCCCACAAAATACGGTAAGTTGTGCCTGTATTTTCATTTACTTGTAGATATCGTTTAATTTCTTCTTAAATTTCCTCTGTGACACACTGATTGCTCAACAGTGTTTTATTCAGTTTACATGTGTTTGTATGTTTTTTGCAAATTCTTTTATCATTAATTTCTAGTTTCACAGCACTATGATCTGATAACATTCATGTTATAATTTCAATTCTTTTGCATTTACTTAAATATGTTCTGTGGGCTAGCATATGGTCTATTTTAGAGAATGTCCCATGTACTGCTGAGAAGAAGGTTTATTCTGATGTTGTGGGATGGAACACTGTGTATACATCTATCAAGTCCATTTGTTCACAGGTTTGATTCAGTTCTGTTATTTCTTTGCTGATTTTCTTTCTAGTTGATCTGTCCCTTTGGGTCAATGGTGTGTTAAAGTCTCCTGTTATAATTGTATTATTGCTTATTTGATTTTTCATTTCTGTTAGTATTTGCTTTATATAGCTGGGTGCTCTGGAATTTGGTGCATATATATTTAAGTTTGTTATCTCTTCCTCTTGAAATTTTCCCCTAACTAGTATGTAGTGACCTTCTTTATCTTTTTGGATCATTGTTGGTTTGAAATTCAGATTGTCTGCAAACAGGATTGCCACTCCTGCTTTTTTTTGGGGGGGGGGTTTCCTGTTGCATGAAGTATTGTTTTCCATCCCTTGACTTTCAGTCTATGAGTGTCCTTTTGGGTTAGATGGGTTTCTTGTAGACAGCATATGGCTGGATGTTGTTTCTTGATCCATTCTGCCAGTCTGTTTCTTTTGATGGGCGAGTTGAGGCCATTTACATTAATGGTTGTAACTGTCATATATTGGTTTATTGTTGACATGTTATCTTTCTGTTGTTGTGTCTTTAGTTTTCCATTTGTTTTTATTGTCTGCCTTGCTTGGTGGTTTTATCCCATGTGTATCTAGAATGGCTTTCAGTATTCTTTGTAGGGTTTGTTTGATGTTCATGAAGTTTTTCACCTGTTCTTTGTCATGGAAGTATCTTATTTCTCCATCCATTTTAAAGGACAGTTTTGCAGATTATGTCAGTCTGGGTTGGAAGTGGTTTTCCTTTAGAATCTGAAATACTTCACTCTATGCTCCTCTTGATTTCATTGTTTGTGTTGAGAAGTCTGCCAGGATTCTGATATGTTTTCCTTTATAGGTGATCTCTCTTTTCTCTCTAACAGTTTTTAGTATTGTCTTCTTATGTTGGATTTCTGGGATGGTGATTATTATGTGTCTGGGTGTAGTTTTATTTTGGTTATGGAAGTTTGGAGCTCTATATGCTTCACTTATCCAGATGTCAGTTTCTCTTCTCATGCTTGGGAAGTTTTCAGCTATTACTTCTGTAAATATCCTCTTGATATCATTTGGGCTGTCCCCTTGTTTTTCATTTATCCCTATTAATCTTATGTTACTTTTCTTTGCATCAACTTGCAGGTGTTGAATTGTTATTTCCTGATCCTTTGTTATTTTTAAAAGATCTTGTCTTTCCTGGTCACTGGCTGTAATCTTATCTTCGAGTTCTGAAATTCTATCTTCCCTTTCATTGAGGCGGTTTTTACAGCTTTCAATAGAATTTTTGATTTCCTGTGTATCTCTTTGAATCTGCTTTATGCATTGCGTTTTTTTCTTTTATTGTTCATTCAGGGATTCTATGTGTTTGCGTTGTTCTTCTAATTTTTTAGCTGTGTTTTCACTAGATGCGTTCACTATGTCTTTCACTATTTTTATCAATTCTTCTTTTACCTGGGCAAGTATTTCTGATTTGAGTTTCTCTGTAGCTTTCCCTAGTTGCATATTTATTTCATTTGATATCATTTCAGACACTTCAGGTGTATGGCTTCTTTTTTCTTCTATGTACATGGCTTCTAAGCTTTCTTGGGGAGGGCTAGAGCTTTGAGCCTGCTTTTTGGTCTTTCCTTTTGTCATTTTTCTATATTTCCTTGCTTCAAGCATTGTTCCAATGCTTTCTCTGCATGTGTGGTGAATTACCTCTTGCACCCTCAATTCCTGTAGGGGCAATATCTCCCCCACAGGCTGTTGGCCTCCTCACAGTGTCCTAACTCCCCTCTGTGGGCTTCTGGCTCCCTAAGTTGTAAGGCGGATGCTGGGTGTGTTTAGCCCAGAGCCTGTGGAATCTCAGGTGGGCCAGGACACGGTACTTTGTGCCAGGCAGGTCTCCAGGAGGTTCCCTGCAGGTGAAGGGTGGGCCTATAGGTCTCACAGAGTCAGGCCAAAATGCTGGTTTCTGCAAAGTTCCCAGTGCTAAACAGACCTGGCTGAGATGCCAGTCTCCACAAAGTTCCCAATCCAAACAGCGCAGGCCACTCTACGGGTCCAGGAGGTTCCCGGTCCCAAAGAGTCAGGCCGCAATGCTTGTCTCTTACCAGAAACTTTTATAAGGCAGTTTAATTCAGATTTGGTTATTTGGAATAATACCACCAAGTATAATACAAATTGTAGTAGAATAATTATGTCACAGTAGTGAAATAATCTACCTGGTGAAGCAAGATGTTTAAAGTTTGGGCAAGTCCACTAAATGAGGCATTTTAAATATGCCTTTATTTTCTCTCTCAATAAAACACTTAAAATGAGTATGGTAAGGAATTTAAATTGTTTACTGTTGAGTAGCTAACCTTCATTATTTCCTGTAATTTTATTTTGCATTTATGATTTATAATGATAATACACATAACTGTGCAGTTTCAAAAATATTTATTACCTTTTTGTAAGGTATAATTTTTCTTTTAATTTTTCCATAGTTTAGGAATTCATAATTTTGGGAATTCAGACCTTCCTTCCTTCCTTCCTTCCTTCTTACTTCCTTTTTGTCTTAAAGATGGTAAAACCAAGGAATATAAAACAGAATAAAATCACTCAAAACAAACCAGTGTAAGTGATACAGGACTTCATGTTTTTAAATTTCTTCTTAAATTTTCTCTGCAACCCACTGATTATTCAGAAGCATATTATTTAGTTTTCATGTGTTTATGGAGTTTTTCTTATTTCTTTTGTCATTAATTTCCAATTACATTGCACTATGGCCTGATAATACATATGGAATAATTTCAATTCTTTGAAATTTACTTAAGTATATTCTATTTTAGACAGTGTCCCATGTGCAGGTGAGCAGAATGTATATTTTGATGTTTTTGTATGCAACACACTCTACACATCTACCAAGTCCATTTGGTCACAAGCTTCATTCAATTCTATTATTTGTTTCTTGATATTGTTTCTAGCTTACCTGTCTCTTTGTGACAATGGAGTGTCAAGGTCTCCCATTATGAGTGTATTATTGCTTATCTGATTTTTCAGGTCTACTAATATTTGTCTTACTTGGCTAGAAATCCCATATTTGGTGCATATATATTTATGACTGTAATCTTTTCCTCTTGAAGTTTTTCTCTAATAAGTATGTAGTGACATTCTTTATCTCTTTTGATCACTTTTGGTTTGAAATTCACACTGTTTGGAAATAGAATTTCTATTCCTGATTTTTTCTGAGTTCATGCCACATGGAGTGCTGTTTTCAATTCTTTGATATTAAATCTGTGAATTTTTTGACTTAAATGTGTTTCTTGTATATAGCATACTGTTGGATTTTTTTCCTTAATCCACTATTTAAGTCTGTTGCTTTTGATTGGTGAACTAAGGCCATTTACAATAATGGTTACAACTGATATGTATTTGCTTATCTTTGTAACATTATTTTTCTCTTGTTGGTTTCCTACATTTAACCTTCTGTTTAATTATTTCTCCTGCTTGATGATTGCTTATTATTTCTAGTGTTGTATTTGGAATTGTGATTATTTCTTTGTTTTTCTAGAATATTTTTCAGTTTTCTTTTTAAGTTTAGTTGGGTTGTCAAGAAGATTTTCAGAGCCAGGGATTTATCTTGGTAGCATGAGCTACTCAGTAGCTAGCCTGCCTGGCAAGCACTTGGTCATGAGTTCGATCCCCAGTACCAGAAAAAAAAAGTTTTTTCAGTTTTTCTTTTTTTGGAGTTATCTTAGTTCTCCATTGACTTTTAAAATAATTTTTAAGGGACTTCTGGGAAGATGGTAGAACAGTAAGAAGCATGATAAACAGCCTTTTTGAGAGAAACAGTCCAGATGCTGGAATATAGCATTGTGTGTAAGACAAGAAGGAAGGAAGTGGATTCCATGGACCCAGGAAGAACCTAAGTGAGTATTGAAGCCCACAGAGAGAGGAAAAAAGAAAAACTTAAATGAAAAAGAAGGTGGTGTCAGGCAGCGCTTTCACCTGGAACCAGACCCACTGTGTGAGAGGAGCTGTGGGAACCTGGGGATGCATGGTCATGGCGATGGTGGTGCTAGCAAGCACAGAAGCCTCTGAAGGCAGATGCTGCAGTGGAGGGGAGTGGCAGACACAGAGCACTGCACTGGCTGCTGGTGAGTACAGAGGACTTAGTACTCCAATGGGAGAGAACAATTGGCTGGGAGCCATTTTGGAGTCAGGCTGGATAAGCTCTGAACTGGAACTGCAGCCATCTCCATCCAGGAGCTCTGAGATGGGGACAGTCTAGTGGAAACTGCTTGGACTGAGCCTCACCCCTCTGTGAATTCCAACCACCATCACTAAGATTCCTCACCCATAACCAACTTGGCTTGGAGGTGGCAGCCAGCCCCAGCCCTGTGTGTACTCTAACAACCATGGTGGGGGTTCTGGACTTGACTTCCGTGCACACTGTGCCAACCATCATCATAGATCCCCACAGGTAACTGGCTAGGAGGAAGAGGGCTAGCCTTGCCCCTGCATGCACTCCAACAGCCACCAGCAAGCCAAACAGTAGCAGAGGGAGCTCATCCGACAGCAGGTGGCAAGTGCAGGTAGAGAGAGCCAGTAAAACTGGGTGCTGCTACTGGAAGGTCTTTTACTGTGGGTGGCCCACAGAAGCAGGGACACACAGCAAGGTAAGCCCTGTATACCCATAGGCCAGCATCAAAGGCCTTTGATTCCTTTGAGCAGCCATCACCCACCAGTGGAATCAGACAAACACACCCCTGCCACCCATGAGAGTTCCAGTGTAGACACACAGGCTGATAGAAGCATCCCCATCTCCATGCATTTCTGATCATTAGGAAAGCCCCAGTGTAGCTGCAAAGGTCTAGAGAAGCCTGCTCTATGCCCTGCTATCTCAATGTAATCTAGAGTTAGAGGAACCCAGGTGCCTGTCCCATTCCCCTACACCACAGGGAGCAGCCAACGTGGGAAGAACTTGAGGGCCCAAACCAGCTTGTTGGGAGGAACCCAGGAGAATGTCAAGACATAGGAGCAAAAGGCAATCTCAGACCTCTAGCCCACACAGAACAAGTGTGGGATTCCACACTTTCCCACTCTGACTGGGAGATTCAGTCATGGAAGAAAATGGAAGTCATACACATGAAATCTCTGAGAGGATAGCATCTGAAGTAAAGCAACAACTTCCTGAGATTGTAAAACCAGTCAAATCAGAGGTAATGTCTCAGGTAAAAGAAGAAATCACAAACATACTGAAAGAATTGCTTAGCATATCTAAAGTAGACATAAATAAAAAAGAGGAGCATAGGAAAATGATGGAAATCTTGAATGAATATAGAAAGGAATTACAATGATGAAACAGATTCAAACAGAGATCCAGGAAATTAAAAAGTCAATCAAAAAGTGGCAAAACCACTTGAAAGAGACTGAAGATAGACTTTCACACCTTAAAGATAGGATTGCAGCTAGTGATCATGAAAGGAAAGATCTCTTAAAAATAACAAAGAATCAGGAAAGAGTTCAATGGCTACAAAACAATGCAAAGAAACATAATTTAAAAAGTGATAGGTGTTGGTGAAGAAGCAGGGGTCAACACAAATGAAATTAAAAGGTTATTTACAGAAGTAATAGCAGAAAACTTTGCAAACATGGGAAATGGATCTGTCTTGCAGATAAATGAGGCATGTAGAATTCCAACTAACAATAACCAAAGTAAATCTACACTCAAACATATAACCAAGATTCCAGATATTCAAAGCATGAACAGAATATTAAAAGCTGTTAGAGAAAAGAAACACGTCACCAATGGAAAAAAATTAGAATCATAGCAGACTTATCAACACAAACCATCAAGTCAAGAAGAGTTTGGAGTGAATTATTTCAAACACTGAAAGAAAACAACTTCCAACTCAGATTGATATACCTGCAAAACCATCTTTGAAAATTAATGGAAAAGCAAGATACTTCCATGATAAAGAACAATTGAAAGAATCCATGATGCACTTGTGAGGAAAAATAGTTATGAGTGTTTTTAATTTTATACTTGTATATATATATATATATATATATATATATATATATATATATATATTTTATACATATAGTTGTATATATATATACATATATACATATATACATATATACATATATACATATATACATATATACATATATATACATATATAAATATGTATGTAAATATATATATATACATACAAGCTGTATTTTTACAGCTGAAACTCAGTTGTGCTCCATATTATTAAATACATGGAAATAGCTAAAAGAGAAAGTGGAAATTTACTAAAAAAGTTTGTATGTGTTATAAATGCGCAGTAGGTAAAATGGAGGTGAGTAGAAATCATGAATGAGGTACACATGCCCTCAAGGGTCAGGGAATCAGCCATTCTGAGTTCCTGATTTCAACAGTTTCTTTTTCAGAATATCTCTCCTGGGATCAGAATGAAAGAAATACTTTGCTCTAATGAGAAGTTTGGATATTGAACCCTGAGGAATAGAGACAGTGTAAGAATTGGCCAATGAATATTTTACCACAAAGTGCCCAGTCAGGTAACAACAGCTGCACTTCTTCACAGTGATGATCCTGTTTGATCCAAATCCCACTGACTGAATCTGTGAGTCCGCCTTTGCTGAGTCAGGTCTTCTGTTTTGTCAATACAGGTGAGACACAGAGTGTTCTCCTCAGTGAAGGCAATAGGGCAACTTAAAATCTCTTAGTTTATGATTTGTACCTAAGGGAGGTGTTGTGCTACAATTTCAGGCAGGGAAAACCATTGTAAGTGCATGCAATAGTACTCCTTCGTAAAAGAAGGATAAAGTTGAGATTTTATAGGTAAATGGTTTCATCAGGTGACTGTAGTTGTAACTAAAATAAACCAGACCCACATGTGTAAACATATTGTCTCACTAGTGTGAGAAGCTGAATGAGTAAATAAGATCAAAACTGTACAATAGATATTGTGAATTGGTAAGAAACTGCTCAAAAGGAAAGAGAAATTGTGATGAGAAAGGAGAAGTGAAGGAAGGAAAAGGGCAAATAATATATGTATTTATACAAGATAGTTAAGATAGTTATACTGCTACATCCTCTTTTTTATTTATCTTTTAAAATCTTATTTAAAGAGAAAAAAGCAAAACAGAAAAAAGGGTAGAAATAATACAGAATTTCAAAAAAACATTAAGAAACCACTACTTCATAAATTACATACTGTCTTCTTAGAAATAGTTGTTCATGTTACAAAATAAAGGCATATAAAGTGAACAAATAGTGAGGCTGTAAAGATCCAATAAAAACTTGGTAATATGATTATCAATCCCATACACTTAAACATACATGCTGTTATATCATTTAGTGCTTTTTCTTTTCCTCCTTTTGCTTTTTAAGTACATTATCTGTTTAGTTATATCATGTTTTAGCTTGCTCAGTACCTTATTGATATGTTTTGTTGTTGTGATTTCCTTTTTAATCACCTTATATAATTCTGTTGTTTTGTTTTTGAGTTTCTCATCATCCATGTCACATGGATCATCTTTGATGGAGTTGGGAGTTTTTGGAGGTATTTTGTTACCTTGTTTTCTCATGTTGCTACATCCTCTTAGTTCACTGAAAAGGAAGGTTTACATTACCATTGTTTGAACAATATTTTATGCCTGTATCATCTACTCTCAGTAACTACTTTGGGAATAATAATTTGCAATGTACTACTTATTTTAAAATTCCTATTATCTTGTTTTGAAATTCTGTTTTTATCTCTTTAAAATAAAAAGTTTCATACATAAAATGATACAAAGCAGGTGCCTCATGAGCCTGCTTGACTGTCACACTCTTAATGTAATCCCATTTGCATTTTCACCATTATTCAATCATCTCTCATCCTGTACAGCATTAAGAATCTGTTCCATCTCAAGTTCTTAGTTTCATAATATATTCTCATGTTTATTTGAGATATGGTAGAGAGTGTATGGATCAGTTGTGTAGAGCTGCTATATAACAAAGTAGCAGTCTAGGTAGTATGATATCCAAAATTTATTTTGTCTCAATTCTCAAAGCCAAAAGTTGAGTAACTAGGATATAGAAAGAATTAGTTTTTTCCCTGAGGTTTCTCTCCTTGGGATGTGGATGGCTGTCTTCACTCAGTGCATACCTGTGATCTTCCCTGTGTGTACATCTGTGTCCTAATTTTCTCTTCATAATAGAAAGTGAATCAGATTGGATTGGGGGTTCACACTAATGGCTGCATTCTTAATTAAATACTATTAGATTTTCAAGAACTTTTGCTTTATTTATGTACTAATAAAGTTAGAATTTATATATGTAAGCTAAAGACAATAATGCCTTATACCCAGATTTATAATTTGTTAAATTTTCATTTTTATTTGTATGTATTTTCAGTACATATTGATTACATTCATCTTGGGGAGTTGGTACATGTATAAAACTCTCCAGAGCTAGATCTCCAAAATTCAGTCCTATTCTGTCATATTGGGAGTTAGGATCTAAGCATATGAATTTGTAAGGAATCAGAGTTCATCCCAGTATACTCTCTCCTGACTACTTTCTTATACTGATACAAGTTCATCACTATGCTGAAATTTTCTTTTAATCTGGTATGGGAGTTCTGAGGACTCTGAGAGAGGAGGTGGAGATGCAGAGAGGACATTCAATTGATCAGTAGCTTCCTAGTTCCCCAGATTTACTTATTCAAATTAGCAAATATTTTAAGTAGGAGCAGCAGAGATCATGTCAATAACACACACAAAACAATGACCACAACAAGTCCTGACCATACATCAACACTGCCCAAAACCAAGAATGTTGACTTTTTGTTACATCTGTTTCCCATTTTTTGAAATAAAATCATGAAAGAAAGAACACAAATTGGCAAATATCATATTGTTTCTCTGTCATGAGACATAGAAAGTGTAAAGAAGTATCAAAACACTAGGTCTATGAAATGGAAAAAACTGAACTTGGAATGGGAATAGGGTGGGGAGGGGGAAAAGGGAGAAGGGAAGAGAAAAACAATGAGAAAAGAAGAAAAACTGGAAACAAAGCATCTGTAAACAAAGAGAGGAAGAGAAGTTGAAGGTAGGATAGAGATATGGGGAAAAAAGGAGTTATAATATACCATGTATAGGTGCAAAATACCTAGGATGAATGTGATCATTATGTAAATCTAAAATGTGTGTGGAGAAGCAACCCTTAAACCACTGGGGAAAATTGAAGCACTGTGTGCTTTTCTATCTGCTACTCACCCTGGGCCAACCATTTCCCTTTTCTTTCTTTTTTGTTTAATTTTAAAGATAGTAAAATACAACAAAACAACACAAAACAAAGCCAATCAAGACAATGCAGTGAAATTGGTACAGAACTTCACGGCAGAATACCAGGATAACAGTAATAGATACCATAGTATATCTTTTTATCTTCACAATAGTTGTCTATTCAATGAGGTATAGCAAAAGCAAACCAAAAACAGAACACTGTAAACCAATCAAAACAGAATATTGAATAGAGCAAAACAATCAGAATAAAGCAAACCGGTAAAAACAATATTGGCCTTCTAAAAACAAGATAGAAAGAAATCCCCCATAGTTGCTATGTTGCATACTGTCATCCTCCCAAGAGTTTCTTAGACTTCTGGCCCCAGTTCAGTATAATTAACCAAACAGTAGAAACATTTAGTTGCTTTATGTACCTTAGTTGCTATCCACTCTGGATGACCTCAAAACCATTCAGTTTCCGATGGGGAGTTTGGGGGTGGGGGGGTGAAAGGCCCACAGGACATTTAATTCTCAGCCTACATGCTAGTAGGCTCATGGGAGACACTGACTTATCCTCTCCCTTTCATGCCCATGGCTCATGCCACTTATCGGAAAGGGTAGCTTGTTCCTTTCTTGGTTGGTTCCCCAAATTCCAGCGTGGCTGAATCTTGGGAGATGCTGACTTTTTCTCTCCCTGATGTGCCTGTGGTTCACTTATGCCACTTACCAGGAAGGATGGATCATCATTTTCTTGGTCAGTCCCCCAAGTGCCAGCATGGCTGATTCTTGGGGGACACTGACTTGTTCTCTCCCTGTTGTGCCCGTGGCTTGCCCCAAATCACCTCTTTGAGACTACTCTTAGGCACTTTCAGGTGCCTGGGCCTAACTCCTGCAGGTTGAACTGATCTCTGGCCATGCCCAAGCCTTGGCATAGTGGGGTGAGATATGGTCTAGTCCTCCCAGGAAAGGGCAGGAGCAGCAGGCCTGCCAGGTTGATGCCAGCAACCAGACCTTGGATGCTGATTGTTACTTGCTCTGAAAACATGTTTCCTCCTTGAACCTCTTGATCCTAATCAAAGACATTTCAGATCAGTTAACATCCTTGAAGAACATCTCTAGTAAGACAAAGATATGTTTTCACATCATCTTTGTCTAGGAAGACAAAGATGTCTAGGAAGACAAAGATGATGTGAAAACATTGACTTATAGCTCCTTTTCCCATAGTCAGGAAATGCTTGGAAAACTAAATATGCTGTGAAATGATGGACATTTTTGTGATATCAGTATTCATGTCCAGGATAAAATCTTGGCAGTGCATAATGTGGTCTTAGTAGCTTGCAGTGATTTCTTTCACTCTAAACTTGTAGGCCAAGAAGAGGATGAGAACAAGAGTGTGTTGGATCTCCATCATGTTACAGTGACTTGTTTTATCCTTACTTCAGAAAACACTTATACACCTTTGTCAACACAGAAAATATTTCTGTTGTTCTAACTGCAGCCAGCTATATGCAAATGTTTAATATTGCCAGCACATGCTCAGAGTTCATGAAAAAATATTTTATGGACTACACTGAATAACCATCCAGAAAAGAGTCTGAATACTGGGCTAGAAAATAATTCTAACTTTAATTTTATCTCTCAAGATAGATGCCTTTTATCAGAGTGCAGTGTGGAAAGAACCATTACTGTCTGCTGAGAATCCCTGACAGAGTTCCAAAGCTACATAGTTTGGTCTCCTGCACACAAACAAATTTTCCCCAGGTATTGAATTCTTCAGATTCCTACACAGAAAGTAGAAATCAACCACTGGATACTTCTTGAACTTTACTTTGGACATTTCCTTTTGGAATTGGTTGAAGGATTTCAGCCTGAGAAAGCTAAGAAGGCAGAAAAATTAGATTTGAGGATTACCTGGTGCATCTGAGGCAGGTAGAAGAATGAGTGATTGTGTGACTTGTAAGAGCACAAAAGCTGCCTTGCCTCCGTTTTCTGAAGAGTATGTCTGAGTCAAAGTAGGAAGGATAAGTGATGAGGAAATCCATGAGGGAGTATCCCAGCCTGTTAGTACATCTCAGAGTTTGCTGAGTAATCAGCAAGAAGTGAGTGAGTCCAACAAGACATTCTGATTAGTCTGTAGTCTTCCACTATAGACTCAGTAGATTTAGGTGCCACCAAGGGTTGCCCATAATACAAAGAACTTCTAGCACTAATCTTCATGAAAATGATAATGATCAATGGAAAAATGTTCAGTACACCTATATTGCTCTTTCTACTATCAGTATAAAACCACTAAGTCCAAATGGCCCAGACAGACCTTTTCAGTGTCCAATCCATGGGGTGTGATTCACCTATATTCAGGACATAAAACTGCACATGCTTATCCACTCAGGAATTAACCATTTCAATGTCAGCACTGGGGAAAAATTTCACCAGGGCTTACTCACTAAAGATGCATTGTTTGAAGTATAAAGTGATTTCCTGTATCAGACTGCTTACACCAACAGTAAGAAGGGACCCTTATTCAGTTTGGTCTTGGAAAGCATTTTTTTAAAAAAACAACTCCTCTATTCAAATGTCTGTGGTTTCACAGGTCTCCTCCACCCAAAGTGAAAGGACTTTACCCTTTGGATCTCTTGCTCAGCCAGCAGGAAAGGAAGAGGAACCAGAGTAGACAGAGGTCAGAGCTTGAGCTGAAGCTATCAGGGATGATCCCCCACTATCAACACTGTCTTCCATAACCAGCTGGTTGTTCTGTGGTTTGGTTTCATGTTTTGGAAAATGCCTGTGTTTGATCTTTAACATTTAAATCAAATTTAATTATTTTAAGGAAGAAAGGGTTGGACAAGGAATCCCTTTTTTCTCTTTGTAGGCCCTGAAATTTATACCTTATTTTTCTTAATTGAGATATTGTTTCTGCAAGGGCACAGTAACATGATGTTGAAACAATAGAAATCATGAGACCCAGTAGAATGTTAACTTAAAATATTTACCACATTTTTCTTTTCATTCTTATAGGTAGACTAACAACCGGTCACTAAGTAAAGAAGAAATTGGATGACTATTGTTTGTCCTATGATGAAAGAGTATGTGACAAACCAATTATCAAGCAGAATTTGACTAATAGCCTGAGTAAGGTTTACCCTTTGTGCAGGATGTTGTCATGTTTGTTTTTTGAAATATTGTTAAGCTATCAAAAATCTGAAATCAACATACATATATTAAGCTTTGATTCTGAGTTTTCTTTGATTCTGATCTATTCTGATTTTTTAAAATGAAAATTTGATATTAGGTAGGCATTTGCTAAGCTTTTCAGTAAAATTCCAAAGGCAAAGAATCACTATCACTAAGACATCAGGCTGTGTATGAAAGGAATAGGAATGAAAAATTAAAAACACAAATCTCACCTTTATAGAAAAAGGCAACATATTGTATTTTTTATTTATTTGGAAAAATAGTACCAAACATAATATAAATTGTGACAGTATAGTGCAATATTCTGATAATTAGAATTTGTGAGGGAGGACTACATATAACAACACTAATTTAGTGGATAATGCCAAATATCAATAGCACATATATTAGAGTCTAGGTAAAGAAGTATCTAAAAGCAACATATTGCATATTTTGTTTATTTGGAAAAATATTACCAAACATAATAAAAATTGTGGGAGAATAACATATAACATGGTTGTGTGGTAATTATCCAGAGAAGGAATATAATAAAAGTACTGTAAGTAAACACAGCAAGGGACTGAAATTAGTCTTTATTATTTATTGCAATACAAATACCTAAAGCAAATAGGTAAAGTTAGTGAAATACTTATGATTTGGAGTAGGTCTTACATTACTATCTGATCTTATATTATGCATAATCTATAGCTATATATATATGAAGAACAGAAAAGTATGTTTTAAAAAACATGCCAACTTCATTTCACACCTCTCTCTATATAGCTATATACATCTACATCTACATCTACATCTACATCTACATCTACATCTACATCTACATATACATATAATGGCTCAAGGTACTTACAATTTTTCTTATGGTGTGGAATTTTTCACATAAGTTTTCCTATCATAGGCACTTATAATTCAATGCCTGCTTGAATCAATGGGGGAGAAGTGGGCTCATCTAAAAATCAAGGTATCATTAGGGAATATGTCCAGGCAGACTTATTTAGGGGGAATTATAATACTTTCTGGGTCGCTTAGGAATGCTAATTCTGCACTCTTCAGAGACATTAGCAGAGTCTCTCCAAGAAAGTTAACCTTTAGGCAATCTGAATTCTGTTCCAATCTTTGCCAAAGATCATGTTTATGACATGCTATCCTGGGTCTATGGGACTAAAACATTAATTGATTCATCTGTAATTTGAGAAGCCCTTTATCTATGGTGTCAAAAATTTGGAGACATTCTAGAAAGGAGATCTGATAAATTCATCAATATCTTTCTTTTGGTGTGAAGGTATGGAATATCCATGTATTACTTTGGTTAAAACTTCAGCACTTGACACAATAAATGAAAAAAATATTGGTGATAACAAAGAGAGTACAATATAGGAATTGTGTAGAGAAGATAAATAGAGAGAGAGAATGTAAGCAAATATTTGTATATTTGTGTCATTCAAAAATAAATGGCAATGCGTTCTATTTGCTTGTTTAAAACTCTGGTTTTCAAATTGTAGAGGTGTGAAATGAAGCTGGCATGTTTTTTAAAACATACTTTTCTGTTCTTCATCCCCAGACATTATCAACTGTTAGTGGAAAAATGTGCCAAGATTTTTAAATCTACTCTGTTGCCAGGTGCTTCTTTTGCTTGTATAGGAAGCATTCATTTCAGATTTTTGCCACATGTTTTCTGCATGATATACTAGCAAAATGGAGCTTACAAACCAAACAACTGTCTTAGAATTCTTTCTTGTGGGACTGACAGATGATCCAAACCTACAGCCCCTCATCTTCAGCCTGTTCCTGTCTATGTACCTAATAACCATCTTGGGAAACCTGCTCATAATCCTGACGGTCAGGTCTGACTCCCACCTCCACACACCCATGTACTTCTTCCTCTCCAATCTGTCCTTCACTGACATCTGTATAAGCACAACCACCATACCAAAGATGTTGGTGAATATCCAAACACAGGATCAGAGAATCACTTACACAGGCTGTCTCTCCCAGGTTAGCTTTGTGTTGATTTTTGGTGGCTTGGAAAATTGTCTCCTTGCAGTGATGGCCTATGATCGCTATGTGGCCATTTGCCACCCTCTGATGTACACAGTCATCATGAACCCACTACGCTGTGTCACGCTGGTTCTGCTTTCCCTAATCATTACTACTGTGAATTCTCTGCCTCACAGTCTGATGGTGCTGCAGCTGTACTTCTGCACAGACATGGAAATTCCCCACTTCTTCTGTGAGCTTGCTCACATCATACAACTCTCCTGTTCTGATACGCTCATTAATTTTCTGCTGATGAATTTAGGGACTAGCATATTTGCTGGTATTCCTTTATGTGGGATTATTTTTTCTTATATTAAAATTGTCTCTTCTATTCTGAGTATTCCATCTGTGGGTGGAAGATATAAAGCTTTTTCCACCTGTGTGTCTCACTTCTTAGTTGTGTCTTTATTCTATGGTACAGGTTTAGGTGTGTATCTGAGTTCTGCAGTTAATAGCTCTTCCATTAAGAATGTAGTGTCTTCAATGATGTATATTGTGATCCCTCAAATGCTGAATCCCTTTATCTATAGTTTGAGGAATAAGGAAATGAGGAAATCCTTGACACATCTCATCACTGGTAAATATTCTTTACTGTGATTGTATCAGCTGTTTGTAGCTTGAGTTTCTCTTATCAGTTAAAATGACAGGAATAGTGATGAACCAGAATCCTGATTATCCATCAGTATATTTCTTTAAAAAGGACTGAATAATGTGAAGTCTAAATACATTTCAACACAGACTACAAATTCACACTGCCTGTTTTGTACCAGGAATCAAACTCACAACCTCATGCCTGCCAGGTAAGTGCTTGTGCCACTGAGCTAAATCCTTACTTCCTCATTCTTTTTTTTAAATCCTTGATCATTTTCAAACTGTTTGCTCCTGCCTCACTTCATCCTTAATTTTGATAAACTTTACCACCCTCAAAAAATTTCCCTCACTCACTCATCCATGTATTTATATTTTTGAGTGAGTTACACTCACTCATCCATGTATTTATATTTTTGAATTCTTGTAAAGAAGAAACTACATAATATTTAATTTTCCATGTCTGACTTGTTTCATTTAGTACTATGTTCTCAAATTTCATGTATTTTCCTCCGTGATATGATTTGATTATTCTTTGTGATAAAATAATGTTCTATTGTGTGAATATACCACATTATCTTTATTCACCATCTATCTTATGTGGACAAATGTATAAAATACTCCCATTTAGAAGCTCAATGCACTAATCCAATTTCTCTTTCTACATAAGCATATTTACAATAGCCTAAGTCACAGCTAACAGCTCAGATGCCAATCAATATATGCATTGAATGCATTATCACTCCTTTATATGTGACTTTATAAGTTACTTCATATTTTCTTCTTGAACATAATGCTTAAAGCCAATTAATTAATTCTTATCTCAATTATGATTTTCATCATTGAACTTCTGATATTTTATAATATTTTGAAGTTTAGCAGCAATATTCATTCATTTTCAGATCACTCTGTCTCACTGTCACTCTTTCTCTTGCTTGCCCTCTGTCTCTCATGTTTTTTCCACATTCCTGAAGGTTGAATGCAGGGCTTTTGCATAGTAATGAAGAGCTATATACCTTATGCTGAGATATACACCTTACTCACTTTCTATTCTTACTTGATGTGTAATGGTAATGAGAACTAGGCAGAGTTTCTGACATTTAGATAATTTAGTACTTGGTTTTGCCATAATGTATGTATGAAGAAGCAAGATCCAACAATATGTGGTCTTTAATAAATACATTTACCTGAAAAACAAATTTGTAGACTAAAAGTCAAATATGGAAATCAATACACCATGTGACAGCAATGTGGTAAAAAGCAGTGACATATATTCTATTTGCAGACAATGTAAACTTAAATCCAAGACTGATCAAAAGAGAAAGAGGTCACTGTTTACGTTTTAAAGGAAAACTCCAAGAAGAAGAAACAACAACAATAAAAATATATATGCACCAAATGCAGGTGCATTGACTACATAAAAATACTAATAGACATGAAAAATCAACCAATTGTAATATAGGATCCTAATTCCCAACTTTCAAAAATAGAAAGATAAGTGAGACAAAAAAATCAATACAGATAATCCAGTCCTGGGCACTGAAACCAAGTGGGTTGAATCCTAGTGCACAGGGAAAACTTGGAACTTCGCTCTCATGTGGTAAGACCATGCCCCTGTCTGAAATCACCTTAGAATGCATGGAAGGTACCTGCACGCTTAACTGGGCCACACCCAGCAAGCTCCAAGCACCTAGCATGGGCTGGAATCCAGTCCTGGTCCATGAACACATGTGGGTTGAATCACAGTGCACATGGAAACTATGGAGTTTTGCTCCCAGACATAAAGACCAGGCTCTGTATCTGAAATCACCAGGGGAAACATGGGAGTCCTCATGGGCCCAACTGGCCCACAACCAGTGAGCTCCAGTTGGCTAGCAATTGATAGCAGTCTGCCCTGGGAGCCAAAAGTGTGCCAAGTGATTTCCAGTGCATGGGGAAAGCTTTGAAACATTGCTCAAACCCAGGAAATATAGGAAAATGACAAAACAAAAAGCAAAATGCAATCTCAAACTTCCATGCCATCCAAAGCAAGTGTAGGAGACATGGACACAGAAGACAGTATAAGCCATACACTTGAAATTCCAGAAATGATAACAACTGAAGTAAAGAAACAACTCCAGGAAGCTATAGAAGAACTCAAAACAGAAATAGTCTTCAAGGTAAAAGAAGAAATGATAAATGTGCAAAAGAAACATTGTGCAGACTGGCAGCTGAGAGCCTGGGCTGCTTGGGACTGCTAGGCCCATCCTTTGCCCAGAGAACAAATTGTGTGGACTGGCAGCTGAGAGTCTGGGCTGCTCAGGACTGCTGGACCTACACTTTTCCCACAAGGAACACTGCAGAGACCTGCAGCTGAGAGCCTCAGCTGCTTGGGACAGCTGGGCCCACCCTTTACCCACAGGAACATCCCAGAGACCAGTGGCAGAGGGCCTGAGCTGCCTGGGACTGCATCTGCTGGACCCACACTTCCACTGGGAACATTGGACTACAGTGGACTACCATCATGGCTTGATGAGAGACTTAGGAACCCCTAACCCAAACAGAAGACCTCATCAGGCTTCAGTCAGTGTGGTGAGTTTGCCCCATAAAATAGAGGCCTGCAGTGGGTAAATAGGAGTGTAAGTGAAACTCCCTCCAAGTGTAAGACCTTGGCTAACCTGGCAAGAGAGTGGGTAACCTCCTCCTCCCACACAGAGAACATCAGACAGTTTGAGGAGTGTGCAAATACTGCCACCCCCAACTTAAGGGAAATTAAAAGAACTTATGAGACCACCAGTGACACAGTAGGGCCTCAGTTGACACAAACACTATAGCCAGGGAGACCTGGTGACCTGCAACAACCTGAAGATATAACAACAGCAGGAATGAAGAGTTTCCCTACATCAATACTTCTGGGCTAGTTAGCCCAGAAAGAATATAGGACCCACCCAACAGGCACTATGAGAGGAATTCAGGAGACTGGATCTCCTCTTCATTGTGGTACTCAGCAATTTGACAAAAATCAACCACACAGTAGAACCCTGAAACACAACTACAGGAAGTTATAACTGTTGGATAGAAAGAACAGAAATTTACCCAAATAGTGAAAATGACTAAACAAAAAGGCAAAATGCAGACCCAAACATCTAGTCCATTAGGGGCAAGTGCAGGTGAAAATGAAATGGAGGACCCTAAAAGTCATACACCAGAAATCTCTGAAAAGGTAGCAAATGAAGTAAAGAAACAAATCCTGAGGCTATAGAGGAACTCAAATTAGAAATAATGTCTTATACAAGGACAAAAGTAACAACCTTATTCAATGAGGTGCTCAAAATAGCTAGAGAAGAAATAGATAAGAAACTACAGGAACATGGAAATTGATTGATACTTTGAATGAACAATGCAGAAAACAAGCAGAATCTACAAAACAAATTGAAAGAGATATGCAAGAAACAAAAAAAAATTGTATTGAAAGCCTGTAAAGCTATTGAAATGAAGCTAAGGATAGAATTTTGGACCTTGAGGATAGGATTGCAGAAAGGAATCTTGAAAGGGTAGAACTTATAAAAACAACAAAGCAGCATGAAATGACAATCCAGCAGCTACAAGATGATGCCAGGAGAAACAATGTTAGAATAATATGCATCAGTGAGGAGGCAGGAGAAAATGCAAAGGATATAGCTAAGCTGTTCACAGAAATAATGGCAGAAAATTTCCCAAACATCGGGGAAAATTGGATATACAAATAAATGAGGCATATAGAATGCCAAACAGTCACAACAAACATAAACCTACACCCAGAAATATAATAATTAAATCTCAGACATACAGCATTAAAACAGAATACTAAAAGCTGTTAGAGAAAAGACACAACTCACCTATCAAGGAAGGCTTATTAGAATCATGAAAGACTTCTCAGCACAAATCTTCAGGTTAAGATGAGCTTGGAATGAAGTATTTGAAACCCTAAAAGAAAACAACTTTCAACCCAAACTGACATATCCACCAAAACTGTCTTTCAAATTGAATGGAGAAATAAGATACTTCCATGATAAAGAACAACTAAAGAAATTCATACCCACCAAACCAACCTTAGAAAGAGTGCTGAAGGACATCCTAGATAGAGATAAAAATGACCACAATCTCCAGAAAAAAAACAACAGAAAGAAATCACCAGGCTGGACAAGAAAGTAAACAAGGGAGAAAAGCAGGAAACTAACAACAGAAACAAAACATGGAAAAGTCAAGCCAGTACATATCAGTTTTATCTATAAATGTAAATGGGCTCAATTCACATATCAAAAGAAGCAGGTTGATGGAATGTATCAAGAAACAGGATCCCCCAATATTCTGTATACAAGAAACCCATCTGACAAAAGAAACTCATAGATTAAAAGTCAGGATGGAAAACAGTATTCCATGCAACAGGAACCCAGAAAAAAGCAGGGGTAACTATTCTATTTTCAGACAATGTGAACTTCAAACCTGAAATGATTAAAAGAGACAAAGGAGGTCACTACATACTTCTAAGTGGAAAAATTCAAGAGTAAGAACTAATAATTATAAATATATATATGCACCAAACACAGGAGCACCCATCTATATAACACAGATACTAAAGGACATGAAAAACCAAATACACAGGAAAACAATTATTACAGGTGACGTTAACAGCCCCAAAGAAATAGATCAATTAGACAAAAAATCAACAAAGAAACAAATAGAACTGAATGATACCTGTGAGCAATTGGACTTAGTATATTTTTACAGAGTGTTCCACCCAACCACATCAGAATACATGTTCTTCTCAGCTGCTCCCAGGACATTCTCCAAAATAGACCATATATTATCCCACAAAACATTCTTAAGTAAATTCAAGGGTGTTGAAATTATCCCATGCATACTATCTGATCATAGTGCACTGAAATTAATGGCCAAAGAAATTGCAAAAATGGCATAAATACATGGAAATTAAATAACAATATTTGAACCAGTGGGCTACAGATGAAATTAAGAAAAAATAAAGCAATACCTACATTTCAATGAAAATGCAGAAACAACCTATTGTAATCTGTGGGATGCAATTAAAGTGGTCTTAAGAGGGAACTATATAGCAATATAGCAATAAATTGCAATAAATTGTCATATCAAGAAAACAGAATGAGCACAAATAAACAGTCTAATACTTCATCTCAAGCTTCTAGAAAAAGAAGAGAATGTTAAATCTAGAGCTCATAGAAGAGAGGAAATTGTCAAGATCAGAGCATAAATTAATGCAATTAAAACTAAAAAAATACAAAGAATTAATGAATCACAAAGCTGATTTTTTGAGAAAATAAACAAAATTGACAAACCTCTAGCTAACCTTATAAAAGAAAAGAAAAAAAACCCAAATCATGCCATAAAGACTGAAAGGGGGGAAATTACTACAGATCCCATGTAAATTCAAAAGATCATGAACACCTACTTTGAAAATCTCTACTCACATAGAGAGGAAAACACAGAGGAAATGGACATATTTCTAGAAACATAGGAACTACCCAATCTCAACCAAGAAGATATAGCAATGTTGAATAACCCAATATCAGCTATTGAAATTGAAACAGTAATAAAAAAAAAAACTTACCAACAAAGAAAATCTCAGGTCCTGATGGATTCACAGCTAAATTCTACAAGAAATTTAGAGATGACTTGATGCCAATACTCCTTAAACTCTTCAATAAAATTGAAAAGAAATCAGTCCTCCCTATTTCATTCCTGGAGCCAAGTATTACTCTGATACCAAAACCAGAGAAAGACCCAAACAAAAAGGAGAATTATAGGCCAATCTCACTAATGAACATTGATGCAAAGATTCTCAATAAAATACTGGCAAATAGAATGCAATAAATCACCAAGAAGATTATACATCATGACCAAGTGAGGTTTATCTCAGGAATGCAGGTATGGTTTAACATACACAAATCAATAAATGTAATACACCACATCACCAAAGCCAAAAACAAAAACCACATGGTCATCTCAATAGATGCAGAAAAAGCTTTTGATTGGGTCTAACACATGTTCATGATAAAAAAAAACCTTCAGAAATTCAGAACACATGGTGTCTATCTCAACCTTATAAAGGCCATCTATGACACACTAACAGCCAATATTATACTAAATGAACAAAAAGTGAAAGCTTTCACTTTAAAATCAAGAACAAGGCAAGTATGTCCACTATCACTACTTCTATTCAATATCATTCTGGAAACACTAGCCAGGGCAGACAAAAGAGAGAAATGAAAGGAATAAAGATAGGAAAGGAAGAAGTTAAATTATTACTATTTGCAGATGACATGACACTGTATATAGAAGACCCAAAGAACTCCATTAAAAGACTACTAAAGGTAATAAACAAATTCAGCAGTGTAGCTATTTACAAAGTCAATGCTCAAAAATCAATAGCATTCCTGTACACAAACAAGAAACTCACTGAGAAAGAAATTATAGAAATGTCACCCTCCACAATAACATCTAAAAAATGAAATATGTATTAATCAACCTAACTAAAAATGTAAAAGACCTATATACTGAAAATTATACTACCCTAAAAAAGGAGATCAAAGAGGATACTAGAAAATGGAAAGATGTTCCATGCTCTTGGCAAGGAAGAACCAACATTGTGAAAATGCCCATAGTCCCCAAACTTTTATACAGATTTAATGCAATCCCAATCAAACTAACATTAACATACCTCACAGATCTAGAGAAAACACTCCTAAAATTCATTTGGAATCAGAAGAAACCTAGAATAGCAAAGGCAATTCTGAGCAATAAAGCCAAGGCAGGAGGCATCTCGCTTCCTAATTTGCAACTGTACTACAAAGCCACAGTGATAAAATCAGCATGGTACTGGCAAAGAAACAGATCTGAAGATCAATGGAACAGATTAGAAGATGCAAGTATAAGTACAAAGACATTCAGCCACCTGATATTTGACAAAGGGGATAAACATGTTCACTGGAACAAAGATAGCCTCTTTACCAAATGGTGTTGGAAAAATTGGCTCTCCACATGCAGAAGACTGAAACTAAAAAAAAAAAAAACTAAAAAAAAAAA
>PVJX010011246.1:0-29462 GCA_004027295.1 Dolichotis patagonum | reverse complement strand
CAAAAACTGGGATCTCATATTATTGAAAAGTTTCTACACTTCAAAAGAAATCACCATCAGAGTGAAAAGAAAACCCACAGAATGGGAAAGAATTTTATCCAGCCACCTCTTAGACAAATGACTTATATCAAGAACATATCAAGAAATGAAAACCATTAAGCCCCCCAAATTCAAAGACGCTCTCCAAAAATGGGCATCTGAGATGAACACACAGTTCTCATATGAAGATATACAAATGGCAAAGAAATACATGAAGAAATGTTCACCATCACTGGTCATTCAAGGAATGCAAAGTAAAACAACACTGATATTTCACCTCACTCCTGAAAGAATAGCTGCCATCAAGACATCTACTGAAAACAAATGTTGGCAAGGCTGCGGGGGAAAAAGAACATTGCTCCACTGTTGGTGGGAGTGCAGACTGCTGCCACCACTATGGAAACCAATCTGGAAAATTTTCAGAACACTAGGATTGGAAGCTTCATTCAACCCAGCTATACCCCTCCTGGGTATTTTCCCAGAAAAACTGAAAAGGTCATATCACAGTGATATAGGTGTACCCATGTTTATAGCAGCACAATTTGTAATAGATAGATCTTGCAAACAACCAAGATGCCCATCAACTGCAGAGTGGATGAAAAAGATGTGGTGTTTTTACACAGTGGAATATTACTCAGCTATGAAGATGGATGATCTTGAGTCCTTCATCGGTAAACTGAGACAACTTGAGACTATCCTCATTACTGAAATAAATAAGAATCATATTTATAAATATCACTTTGTGTCTCTAGCATAAAAAGTAACAAGAAATGTAGGAGTAATAAAATCCAAAATGTGTAATTCCTACTGTAAAAAAGAGAGGAAAACAAAGTGCTCTAAAGGATATAACTGCCTGTATGTTTAAGTGTGTATGATAGATGACCATATTACTGTTTTTGTTAGATTGCTGACCAGAACTGTTAACAGTCTCACTGTTTAAATGTGTAATTTGCATGTTTTAACTTTTAACTTGAACAACTATTTCCAATGATGACAGCGTGTAACTTATGAAGTGGGTGATTTCTTAGGGTTTTAAAAATTTTTTCCCTTTGGAATTATGTATTGTTGCTACCCTTTTTCTGTTTTGTTTGTTTTTTAATCTTTAAATAAAATTTAAAAAACAAGAGATGATAAATGTAACAAAAAATGCTAAAAATATTTAAAGAAGACATAGTTAAAAATTAGAAGAGCAATACAAAAGCATGGAAACTCTGAATGAAGAATATAAAAAACAAACAAAATGCATGAATCATATTCAAAGAGATATATAGGAAATCAAAAATTCCATCAAAAGTTGGCAAAACTGTTTACATGAATGTGAAGATAGAATTTCAGGCATCAAATACAAGATTGCAGCTAGTGAACAGGAAAGGAAAGATCTAAAAATAACAAGCAACAAGCAAATAACAATACAACAACTGCAAGATGATGCAAAAAAAACCCCAAAATTCATATGTACAAATGAAAAAGAAGGTGACAACACAAATGATATCAAGAGGCTATTTACAGAAGTAATAGCTGAAACTTTCCCAAACATGAGAATGGAAACTGACATACAGATCAGTGAAGCATATACAACTCCAAATAACCATAACCAAAATAAACTACACCCAGACATATAATAATCAACATCCAAGAAGTCCAACATAAGAACAGAATATTAAAAAACTGCTAGAGAGAAAAGAGATCACCTATAAAGAAAAGCCTATCAGAATCATAGCAGACTTTTCAACACAAAAATGAAGTCAAGAAGAGCATGGAGTGAAGTATTTCAGATCCTAAGGGAAAATGACTTCGAAGCCTGAAAAACTGTCCTTCAACATGGATGAAGAAATACGATACTTCCATAACAAAGAACAGCTGAAAAATTTCATGAGCACCAAACCAACCCTACAAAGAATACTGAAAGATATTCTAGATACACATAGGATAAAACCACCAAACCAGGCACATAATAAAACAGAATGGAAATCTAAAGATAGAACAGCAGAAAGATAATATGTCAACAATAAACCTATATATAACAGTTATAATCATTAATGTAAATGGCCTCAACTCACCAATCAAAAGAAACAGACTGGAAGAATGGATCAAGAAACAACATCCACTCACATGCTGTATACAGAAAACCCATCTAACTCAAAAGAAAACTCATAGACTCAAAGTCAAAGGATGGAAAACTATACTTTATGCAACAGGATTCCCAAGAAAATCAAGAGTAGCTATCCTGTTTGCAGAACTTCAAACCAAGAATGATCCAGAGAGATAAAGAAGGCCACTACTAGTTAGGGGAAAACTTCAAGAGGAAGAGATAACAATCTTAAATATATATGCACCAAATTTGGGAGCACCCAGCTATACAAAACAAATATTAACAGACATGAAAAATCAAATATTGCAATCACACAATTATAACAGGAGACCTTAACACACCATTGACACAAAGGGATGGATCAATTAGACAGAAAATCAGCAAAGAATTACCAGAACTAAATCACACCTGTGAACAAATAGACTTGATAAATATATATATAGAGAGAGTGTTCCACCCAACAACATCAGAATATACATTCTTCTCAGTAGCACATGGGACATTCTCTAAAGTAGACCATATACTAGCCCACAGAACATGATTAAGTCAATGGAAAAGAATTGAAATTATCCCATGTATGTTATTAGACCATAGCACCATGAAACTAGAAATTTCTGACAAAAGAAACTGTAAAAACCCCACAAACACATGGAAATTGAATCATACACTCCTGAGCAATCAGTGGGGCACAGAGGAAATTAAAGAAGAAATTAAACAATATTTACAGGCAAATAAAAATACAAATGAATCTTATCAGAACCTGTGGGATGCAATGAAAACAGTCCTCAGAGGAAAATTTATTGTGCTGAACTCCCATACCAGGAAAACAGAATGAACACAAATAAACTACCTGATGCTACACCTCAAATATCTAGAAAAAGAAGAGAAAGTCAAGCCCAAAGCCAAAAGAAGGGAGGAAATTATAAAGGTCAGAGCAGAAATCAGTGCAATAGAGCCTGAGAATACAATACAAAGAATCAATGAAACACAGAGTTGGTTCTTTGAAAGAATAAATAAAATCGACAGGCCTCTACCTAACCTTATTTAAAAAAGGAAAGAAAAAACTCAAATTCCTACCATAAGGAATGAAAATGGTGAAATCACTACAGACTCGGTGGAAATACAGAAGACCATCAATACCTATTTTTTTTTAAAACCTGTACTCTCATAGGCTTGATAACACAGAAGCAATGGACAGATTCCTAGAAGCATAAATTACCAAAGCTGAGTCAAGAAGATGTAAAATTCTGAATAACCTAATTTCAATTAACAAAATTGAAAATGTAATTAAATCCTTACCAACAAAGAAAACCCAGTTCCAGATGGGTTTACTGTGGAATTATACAAGAGATTCAAAGAAGATTTAATGCTGTCACTACTCAAACTCTTCAATGAAATTGAAAGGGAAACAATTCTCCCTAACTCATTCCTGGAAGCAAATATTACTCCAATACCAAAACCTGAGAAAAACCCAACTAAAAAAGAGAACTACAGACCAATCATCCTAGTGAACATAGATGCAAAAATTCTCAATAAAATTTTGGCAAACCGAATGCAGCAAGTAATCAAGAAGATTATATACAATGACCAAGTGGGATTCATCCCAGCAATGCAAGGGTAGTTCAATATATGCAAATCAATAAATGTAATCTACTATATCAATCAATAGAGCCAAAAAATAAGAACCAAATGATCATTTCTATAGATGGAGCAAAAGCTTTTGATAAGGTCCAACACTTATATATGATAAAAACCTTACAGAAAATTAGAATAGATGTTCTTTACCTCAATATGATAAAAGCCATCTATGACAAACCAACAGCCAGCATCATATTAAACGGCCAAAAGCTGAAAGCCTTTACCTTAAAATCAGGTGCAAGACAAGCATATCCATTATCAGCTGTCCAATTCAATATAATGCTGCAAATACTGGCCAGTGCATTTAGACAAGAGTGAGAAATAAAAGGAGTAAGGACAGGAAAGAAGTTAAATTATCATTATTTACAGATGACATGATACTCTACACAGAAGACCCCCAAAACTCTGTTGAAAGACTCCTAGGCATAATAAATACATTCAATAATATAACTGGATACAAAGTCAACACTCAAAAATCAATAGCATCTTATAAACTAACAACAAAATAACTGAGAGAGAAATAAAACAAGCCACACCCTTTACAATAGCATCCAAGAAAATGAAACACATAGGAATCAGTCTAACCAAAGAAGTTAATGATCTACTCAGGGAAAATTATGATACCCTGAAAATAGAAATCAAAGAGAACCTCAGAAAATGGAAAGACATCCCTTGTTCATGGATAGGAAGGAGAAACATTGTGAAAGTGGCCATTCTCCCAAAAGTATTATGCAGATGTAATGCAATCCCAAACAAAATGCCACTATCATACCTCACAAATCTAGAGAAATCACTCTTAAAATTCATTTGTAGCCTGAAGATACCTGGAATAGCACAGCCAATTCTAAGCAACAAAGGCAAGGCAGAAAGCATCACAATCTCTGACTTGCACTTATACTACAAAGTTACTATAACAAAATCAGCATGGTACTGGACTAAAAACAGACCTTAAAATTAATGGAATAGATTAGAAGATACAACTACAACTAGAAACACACTCAGCCACCTTATGTTTGATAAAAGGGCCAAATAAACTCACTGGAAGAAAGATACTCAATAAATGGTGCTGGAAAAATTGGCTCCCCATATGCTGAAAACTAAAACTACACCCATGAGTATCACTGTGTGCTAAATTGAAGTCTTAATGGATCAAATATCTAAATATTAAAACAGAAAGACTAAATCTGTTGGAAGACAAAGTTCATAAAAATCGTGAAGAAATTGGGGTAGATAGAGAATTCAAGAACAAGAATCAAACTGCACGCAAAATACTTCACAGAATCAACAACTAGGATGATGTCTTATTAAACAGTTTTTGCATGTTGAGAGAAATCTGCAGCATAGTGAAAAGAAACCCCACAAATTGGGAAAAAAATCTAAGTGAACTGTCCCTTAGACAAAGGACTTCTGTCTAGACCTTAGAAAGAATTAAAGAAAATCAGACTCCTGAAATTCAAAGACCAATCCAAAAATGGGCATCCAAGATGAATACACAAGACAGAACAAAACCAAGCCTAGCAAAATTGTGAAAAAAATACAGGCATTTAAGCCAAGATGGTAAGAAATTAACAGTGTCACTACATTCTCCTTCCAGGTGTTTCCTCTCCTATCACTGTTTAAAATATACATTGTGCTTTTTTGCTTTTCCTCTAACTCCTTCTGTTTTTTATGCTAGTGTCCACACATATGATTTCAAACTGTTTCACCCATGAATATGATCTCCAATTGCATCCATTTATTAACAAGAACCTCAAGATTATTCCACTTTATAGTTGGGTACCTTTCAATGGTGTGAAAAATACCATATCTTTCTTATCCATTCTGTGGTTGATGAGGAAGTTACCCTTGGGTTTTTTTTTCTGATCTCTTGTTTTATGAAACAATTGTTATCTCTCCTTTGATTTTCAGTCTATGAATTTCCTTTCAAGTTAAATATATTTCATTTTAAATTTTTTTTTATTAATTTGAAGGTAGTAAAATACAGCAGAACAGAATGGAATAAAGCCAAATGAGACAGTGTAGTGAAACAGAACTTCACAGCAGGTTACTGGGATAACAGACATAGGTACCATAGTACATCTTGTTATCATCCCAATAGTTGCTCTTTCAATCAGGTATAGAAAAATCACAGCAAATAAAGCATATTGTTTCTATTATCACATATATTAAAATCCCAATAAGACACAACATGATAGAACTGATGGTAATAGCAGAGTAGAAGCATTGCAGGATTTCTATGCAAGATGATATTAAATCAGCAATGGCTGCCATAATGTTTTGTTTTCTTCAAAATAGCTGTTCATACAATCACGCATAATAAAGTCAAACAAAACAGAATAAAATCATTCCAACTGATGAATGAAAACATTGAAAAGCTTTAAAGCAATGAAATGGGAAATCATGATTACCATAAAATCTTATATAATCTTACCAACTCTCATACTAGGGAGACTCTATGGTATTTACCCTTGTGAGTTTGGTTTATTTCGCTTATGAGTAAGGTCTCAAGTTGTGTCCATTTATTTATAAATATCTCAATGTGATCATTCTTTATAGCTGAGTAGTACTCCATTGTCTAAAATGCCACAACTATTTTATTCATTCCTCAGTTGATGGGCACTTAGGTTGTTTCCAAGATCTGGCTATTACAAATTGTGCTGCTATCAACATGGGTGCACATATATCACTGTGGTATGATGTTTTCAGTTCTTCTGTGAATATAGCTAGAAGTGGAATAGCTGGGTCAAATGGAACTTCCAAACCCAGATTTTTGAGGAATCTCCAGACTGACCTCCATAGTGGTTGCACCAGTGTATACTCCCACCAACAGTGCAGAAGAGTTCCTTTTCCCCCACTGCATCTCCAGCATTTTTTGTGGTAGTTTTTTTTTTTTTTTTATCTTGGCCATTCTTTCTGGAGTGAGATGGAATCTCAGTGTGGTTTTAATATTCATTTGTCTCATGACTAATGATGATGAACATTTTTTCATGTATTTATTTGTCATTCGTATTTCTTCATCTGAGAACTCTGTATTCATTTCAGATACCCATTTTTGGGTTCAGCCTTTGAATTTTGAGGGTCTGATATTTTTAAATTCTTTATAAGTTCTAGACAGAAGTCCTCTGTCTGAGGGACAGTCCATTAAGATTTTTTCCCAATTTGTGGGTTTTCTTTTCACTCTGCTGGAAATTTCTTTTGACGTGCAGCAAATCTTTAATAAGATATTGTCCCACTTATTGATTCTGTGAATTATTTTGCGTGCAGTTTGATTCTTGTTCATGAATTCTCTACCTACTCCTATAACTTAGAGATTTTTATCTACTTTGTCTTTCAACATATTTAGTGTTTCTGTTTTAATGTTTAGATCTTTGATCCTTTCAAATTTTAGTTTAGTACATGGTGATAGGCATGGGTCTAGTTTTAGTCTTCTGCATATGGATAACCAATTTATGCAGCACCATTTGTTAAAGAGACTGTCGTTCTGCCAGAGAACATATTTGGCCTCTTTATCAAAGATAAGGTGGTTGAGTGAGTTTGTGGTTGTTGTTGTATCTTCCAATCTACTCCATTGATCTTCAGGTCTGTTTTTATTGCAGCACCATGTTGATTTTATTACTGTAGCTTTGTAGTATAATTTCAAGTCAGGGATTGTAATACCTCCTGCCTTTCTTTGGCTGCTTAGAATTGCCTTTGCTCTTCTAGGTCTGTTCTGGTTCCAGATGAAATTTAGGAGTTATTTCTATTGATCTATGAGGTATGTTAGTGGTATTTTGATTGGAATTGCATTGAATCTGTATAGTAATTTTGGGAGAATGGCCATTTGCACAATGTTTACTCTTCCTATCCATGAACATGGCATGACTTTCCATTTTCTGATGTCCTCTTTGATTTCCTTTTTCAGGGCATTATAATTTTCCGTGCATAGCTCTGTTACTTCTTTTGTGAGACTAATTCCTAATTATTTCATTTTTTGGATGCTAGTGTGAAGGGTGTGTTTTCACTTATTTCTCTCTCAGTATTTTTGTTGTTACTGTATAGGAATGCTATTAACTTTTGAGTAATGACTTTGTATCGAGCTACATTGCTGAATTTATTCATATATCTAGGAATTTTTTCAATGGAGTTTGGGTGATCTTCTATGTAATGTATCATGTCATCTGCAAATAATGATAATTTAGCTTCCTCTTTTCCTATCTTTACTGTTTTTATTTCTCTCTCTTTTCTAATTGCTGTGGCTGGTATTTCTAATACTATGTCAAATAGGAGCAGTGATAGAGGACATCCTTGCCTTGTGCCTGATTTTAAGGTAAAGGCTTTCAGTTTTTGACCATTTAGTATGATGCTGGCTGTTGGTTTTTCATTGAGGGCCTTTACCATATTGAAATAAAGACCCTCTATTCCAATTCTCTGTAAGGTTCTTATGATGAATGAGTGTTGGACTTTATCAAAAGCTTTTTCTGCATCTATAGAGATGATCATGTGGTTCTTGCTTTTGGCTCTATTGATATGGTGGGTTACATTTATTGTTTTGCATATGTTGAAACATCCCTGCATTCCTGGGATGAATCCTACTTGGTCATGGTGTATAATCTTCTTGATGATTTGCTGCATCCTGTTTGCCAATATTTTATTGAGAATTTTTGCATCTATGTTCATCAGGGAGATTGGCCTATAGTTCTCTTTTTTCGTTGAGTCTTTCTCTGGTTTTATTACTAGAGTGATATTTGCTTCCAGGAATGATTTATGAAGAATTGCTTCCCTTTCAATTTCATTGAAGAGTTTCAGGAGTGTTGGAGCTAAGTCTTCTTTGTATTTCTTGTAGAATTACACAGTGAATCTGTCTGGGCCTGGGCTCTTCTTTGTTGCCAAGGACTTAATTACTTATTCAATTTCATTAATACAAATTGGGTTATTCAGCAGTCTTACTTCCTCATCTGGTTTTGGTAGTTCATATGTATCTAGGAATCTGTCTATTTCTTCTGTGTTATTGTACCTATAACAGTAGAGTTTTTTGAAATAGGTATTGCTGATCAGCCTTTATTTCTGCTCTAATCCTTATAATTTCCTCTCTTCTTTTGGCTTTCAGCTTGGCTTGCTCTTCTTTTGCTAGATGTTTGAGTTGTAGCATCAGGTTGTTTATTTGTGTTCGTTCTATCTTCCTGATGTGGGAACTCAGTGTAATAAATTTCCCTCTGAGGGCTGCTTTCTTTGCATCCCACAAATTCCGGTAACTTGTGTTTCTATTTTAGTTTTCTTGTAGAGATTGTTTAATTTCTTCTTTAATTTCCTCCATGACCCACGGATTGCTAAAGAGTGTATTACTCAGTTTCCATGTGTTTGTGATGTTTTTGCAGTTGCTTTTATTGTTAATTTCTAGTTTCATGGCACTATGATCCGATAACATGCATGGGATAATTTCAATTCTTTTGCATTTACTTAAATATGTTCTGTGGTCTATTATATTGTCTGTTGTAGAGAATGTCCCCTGTACTGCTGAGAAGAATCTATATCCTGATGTTGTTGGATGGAAATCTCTATATATGTGTATGAAGTCCATTTGTTCACAGGTGTGATTCTGTTGTGTTATTTCTTTGCTTATTTTCTATCTAGCTGGTCTTTCCCTTTGTGTCAATGGTGTGTTAAAATCTCCTGTTACAATTGTGTTATTGCTTATTTGATATTTTATGTCTGTTAATTTTTGGTTTGTATATCTTGGCGCTCTGGAATTTTGTGCATATACATTTAAGATTGTTATCTCTTCCTCTTGAAGTTTTCCTCTAACTAGTATGTAGTGACCTTCTTTATCTCTTTGTATCATTCTTAGTTTGAAGTTCACCTTGTCTGCAAACAAAATAGCTACCGTCACTCTTTTTAGTTTCCTTTTTATGAAGTATTGTGTTACATCTTTTGACTTTTTGTTTGGGTTTCCTTTTGGGTTAGATGGGTTTCTTTTAGACAGCATATGGTTGAATTTTGTTTCTTAATCCATTCTTCCAGTCTGTTTCTTTCGGTTGATGAGTTGAGGCCATTTACATTAATGGTTATAACTGTTATATATTGGTTTATTGTGGATATGTTATCTTTCTACTGTTGTATCTTTAGATTTCCATTCTGTTTAATTGTCTGCCTTGGTTGGTGGTTTTATCCTATGTGTATCTAGAATGTCTTTCAGTATTCTTTGTAGCGTTGCTTTAGTGTTCATGAAGTTCTTCAGCTGTTCTTTGTCATGGAATTATCTTATTTCTCCATCCATTTTGAAGGACAGTTTTGCAGGGTACATCAGTCTGGGTTGGAAGTGTTTTTCCTTTAGGATCTGAAATATGTCAATCCATGCTCTTCTTGACTTCATTATTTGTGTTGAGAAGTGTGCTGTGATTCTGATAGGTTTTCATTTATATGTGTCCTGTATTTTCTCTCTAACAGCTTTTAACATTCTGTTCTTATGGTGGATTTCTGGGATGGTGATTATTATGTGTCTGGGTGTAATTTCATTTTACTTATGGCTATTTGGAGTTCTATATGCTTCACCAATCTAAATGTCAGTTTCCATTCTCATGTTTGAGAAGTTTTCAGTGATTACTTCTGTAAATAGCCTCTTGATATCATTTGGGCTGTTCCCTTCTTTTTTATTTATCCCTATTAATCTTATGTGATTTTTCTTTACATCATCTTGCAGCTGTTGAATTGTTATTTCCTGATTCTTTGTTATTTTTAAAAGATCTTTCCTTTCCTGTTCACTAGCTGCAATCTTATCTTCGAGGTCTGAAATTCTATCTTCCCTTTCATTGAGGTGGTTTTTGCAGTTTTGAATAGAATTTTTCATTTCCTGTATATCTCTTTGAATCTGCTTCATGTATTCTGTTTGTTTCTTATAGTGTTCATTCAGGGATTCTATGTGTTTGCTTTGTTCCTCTAATTTTTAAGCTGTGTCTTCACTAGATGTGTTCAGTATTTCTTTCACCATTTTTATCATTTCTTCTTTCACCTGGTCAATTATTTCTGATTTGAATTTCTCTATAGCCTCCCTTAGTTGCTTCTTTATTTCAGTTGATATCATTTCGGCCATTTCAGTTGTATGGCTTTTAATTTCTTCTATGTACAGGGTTTGCAGGCTTTTGTGGGATTTGCTGGAGATTTGAGCCTGCCTTTTAGTCTTTCCTTTTGTTATTTTTCTATATTTCCTTTCTTTGAGCAGTGTTCCAAAGCTTCCTCTTGGTGTGTGGTGAATCACCTCCTGAACCCTCAGCTCCTGGAGCAGTCTCAGCTCCCTCACAGGTTCTTGGCTCCCTCGTCCATTCCCAAGTCTACTGCAGACTCTTAGTTCCCTAAATTGAGAGGCAGTAGCTTGGCATGGTGAATTGGGGCCAGTGGAACTTCAATGGGTGCAATCCCCTGATGTAGGGGTGTGGATATGTAGTCAACTTCTGGGAGTGCTGCTCTTAAGCTCTCCCCAGGCCAGCCCAAGTGAGCTGAGACTCCCCCTGTATGGTCTACACCTCCTGGACTGAAAGCAGGCCACTTAGCATGGTGGACTGTGGCCCTAGATCCTCCTTTGCCCAGTCCAGTGACCTGGTAGCTCACTAGAAACTCAATTGCCAGAGCTTATGTCTCCAACTCTCCCTGGGGCACCTCGTCTCACCTCACTCCATCCCAACTCCCCTGCAGGCTCTTGGCTCCTTAAATTGAGAGGCAGAAGCTGGGCATGGTGAACTGGAGCCAGCGGAACTCCGGGAGCATAATCCGGAAATACAGAATATTATAGAACTTATCAACAGAATATTGAATAGAACAATACCACTAATCAGGACAAAGCAAAAGGGTGATAAAAATATTTTCCTTCAAAGAGATGGTAGGAGGAAATCCCCTTAATTTGCTATATTGCATATGGTCAACCTCCAAAGAGATGCTAAGAGCTCTGGTTCCAACTTGCTAATGGGGGACTGGGGGAGATGGGATGTTTGATTCTCAGCCCAAGCACTGGTAGACTTACAGCCACTTACCAGGTAGGCTGGCTGCTTGTTCAATTTCCCAACATCCTAAGATCTAACATGGCACTGATCTCAGGAGACACTGCTTCCTCTCACTCTGGGGTGGCCGTGGCTTGCCAGACCACAAGCATTTATCAGGGTAGCTGACTGCTAGTCTGGTTTCCCAGTACCCTAAGTTCCAACCTGTCATGGATCTTAGGAGACATTGTTTCCACTTGCCCTGGGGTGGCTGCAGCTTGCCAGACCACAGCCACTTACCAGGGCGGCTAGCTGCTTGCTGGGTTTCCCAGTCCCATAAGTTCCAACATGGTGTGGATCTCACGAGATGCTGCTTCCTCTCACCCTGGGGTGGCTGCAGATTGTCAGACCACTGCCACTCACCAGGGTGGCTGGCTGCTTGCTCAGTTTCCCAGCGCCCCAAGTTCCAACATGGTGTGAATCTCAGAAGATGCTGCTTCCTCTCACCCTGGGGTGGCCTCTGCTTGCCAGACCACAGCCACTTAAGAGGGCAGCTGTCTGCTTGCTCAGCTTCACAGCGCCCCAAGTTCAAACATGGCACGGATCTCTGAAAAGCTATTTTGAAGAGAATAAGAATCATTGTGGCAGCCATTAATGACTTCCCTGTTGTCTGGTCTTGAAGACCTCAAATGCCTTCATCACCCTCTTCTGATGTATTATACTATTTTGTTTTGTATGAATTCATTGTATGTGAAGATATGGACAGCTATTTGAAAAAAAAAACAAGAGATAATGTGATAGACAGTGAAGATCTCTGGTTGTCTTTCTTTGAAATCTGTGTCTCTTAACATTGTTTTCTTATTATCTGTTTTGTTCTGTTAAATTTTACCCTCTTTAAAATAAAATTTAAAAAAATAAAGAAAAAATCAACAAAGAAACATAAGAAGCAAACAAACTTGTGAAAAATTTTTCTTAGTAATTGTCTACAGAGTGTTTCAACCACAATATCATAATATACTTTCTTCTCAGTTCTGCCCTGAAATTGTAAAACATAGTACACATAAAGACCATAGAATATGTTTAAGTGAATACAAAGAAATTGACATTATCTAATATTATTATCAAAGCATAGTTCAAAGAAAATGAAAATCAATGTTAAAAGAAACTACTAAAATTACATAAACAACTAGAAATTAAAGAACATACTTCTGAACAACCAATGGGTCACAGATCAAATTTAAAAAGAGCTTATGTACTTTCTACAATTAAATGAAAATGCCAATGCATCATAGCAGAATTTGTGGAATGCAATGAAAGAAATTTTAAGAGGGGAGTTCATAGGGATGAATTCTCACATCAGGAAAACAGAATGAATTCAAATAATAACTTAATGTTGAATCTCAAACTTCTAAGCAAAAAGCATACCAAACCCAAAGCTTGTACAAGCAAGGTTATTATAAACACTGCTGCAGAAATGAGTGAGTCAGAGACTAAGAAAACAATAAAATAAATGAATGAGTCAAATAGTTGGTTCTTTGAAGGACTAAGTATAATTGATACATGCTTAGCTTATATCATCAAAAAAGTAAAAACTCAAATTCAAATGATTAGAAATAAAAGCACAACAGATAAAGCAGAAATCCAGAGGATCTTCAGTACCTGCTTGGAAAACATGTATTCTAATAAGTTGGAAAATGCACAATAATTAACACATGAATTACCATTACTGAGTAAAGAAAATATATGGATTCTAAAAAACCACTATTAGTCAATGAAAATGAAAATGTATTTAAAAACATACTGAACAAATAAAAAGACATGCCCTGATGGGTTCATTTATGAATTCCACAGGAAATTTAGAGAAGACCTAAAGCCACCAGTGCTGAAACACTTTAATGAAATTGAAAGAGAAGCAATACTTCCAAAATCATTCTTGAAAGCAAGTATTACTCTTGTAACTAAACCAGAGACAGATTCAACCAAAAAGTAAAACTACAGATCAATCACCCTAATGAACATAGGCACAAAAATTCCCCAAAACAGCTATCATCCAGGAAGAACCCAATGATGAGTTCCTTCCCCCTCTATTGTGGGACCTGGCAACCAGCCCAGGAAGAATCCAGATGACTGGTTCCTCCCTCACACATTGATGAGACCACATGACCAGTGAAGGTCAGGCTGAGATTAGGACCCTGAGCATGGTGCACAGCATGAAGAGGCAGTACTAGTGGGCTGTAAAATCTGAAGAAGCAACATTAACAATATGAACCATCCAGTGATAAGTTAGGTGAATCACCATTGTGCTTGGAGACAAAGAAACACAGGATAAAAGCAGGTAGGCAGTCATTCCTTTTTTACAAAATCTTTTCCTTTTCTTTTTTACTAAATTGTTATTTTTTTCCCTCTTTTCCAAATGTCTGGGGAAAACTCTTACCACAGAAAACTAATCCCATCCCCTACACCCATAGACCAAATTCAGCTATTCCTTGTTTACTGCTTCATTGTTTCTTTTAGACCCATTTCTGTAATTATGCAAAGCCTGTGTAATCACCCTCTGTCTTACAGTCTTGTTTTTAGTTATTTTCAGCTATTTTTATTTATCCACTATCCTGCTAAAGTTTGGCACCACAGGGTAAAGTCACTCTACTGAAGTGAAGCACTTTGCATGCAAGTTCCCAATTTATGGTAGGTTCTGTTATAAAAGTGTCAATTTTTCTTCTATGATATTTTTTTATTTTAAAGAGAATAAAACAGAAGATGGCAGAACAAAGCAGATCAGACCAGAACAACATAAGCAATATAGGCAACACAGGAACACAGCTTATGTGTTATAAGACAACCAGACATTCACAGTAGCTATCAAAATACCTCTATCTGCTATAGATGAGCATAGCTTCAAATACAGTAATATCAAACATACCAAAATAGTATAAAATCATTCAAAAGAATGAAAGAATTACAGGACACACTGAACTGAATAACAGAGAATGATCAATGGCTAATATAATATCTCATTTTCAATAAAAAATTTTGTATATATTATCACATATATTAAAATCCCAATAAGACACATGATAGAACTGATGCTAATACAAGATTAGAACATGGTAGGACTTCTAAACATGGTGGTACTAAATTTGCAATGGCTGCCATAATGTTTTGTTTTCTTCAATATAGCTGTTCATATCATCATGCATAATAGAGTCAAACAAAACAGAATAAAATCATTCCAACTGTTGAATGAAAACAATGAAAGACTTCAAAGCAATGAAATTTAAAATCATGCTTACCATAAAATCTTATATACTCTTATCAACTCTCAAACTAGGGAGACTATATGGTATTTACATATGTGAGTCTGGTTTATTTCACTTATGAGTATGGTCTCAAGTCATGTTCACTTATTTATGAATACCTCAATGTGATCATTCTTTATAGCTGGATAGTACTCCATTGTATAAAAATTCCACAACTTTTTTATCCATCCCTCAGTTGATGGGCACTTAGGTTGCAAGATCTGGCTATTACAAATTGTGCTGCTATAAACATGGGTGCACATATATCACTGTGGTATGATGTTTTCAGATCTTCTGGGGAATATGCCTAGAAGTGGAATAGCTGGGTCAAATGGGACCTCCAGACACAGCTTTCTGAGGAATCTCCAGACTGACCTCCACAGTGGTTGCACCAGTCTACACTCCCACCAACAGTGCAGAAGAGTTCCTTTTTCCCCACAGCCTCTCCAGCATTTGTTGTTGGTAGTTATTTCTAACCTGGCCATTCTTTCTGGAGTGAGATGGAATCTCAGTGTGGTTTTAATTTGCATTTCTCTCATGACTAATGACGATGAACATTTTTTCATGTATTCATTTGGCATTCATATTTCTTCATCCGAGAACTGTGTATTCATTTCAGATGCCCATTTTTGGATTGGGTCTTTGAATTTCGTTGGTCTGATTTTTTTTAATTCATTATAAGTTCTAGACAGAAGTCCTTTGTCTGAGGGACAATCCATTAAGATTTTTTCCCAATTAGTGGGTTTTCTTTTCAGTCTGCTGGAAATCTCGTTTGACATGCAGAAAATCTTTAATAAGATATAGTCCCAGTTATTGATTCTGGGAAGTATTTCCCATGCAGTTTGATTCTTGTTCATGAATTCTCTACCGACCCTTATATCTTTGAGTTGTTTACCTAATTTGTCTTCCAACAGCTTTAGTGTTTCTGTTTTAATATTTAGATCTTTGATACATTTAGATTTTAGTTTAGTACATAGTGACAGGCATGGGTCTAGTTTTAGTCTTCTGCATATGGATCGCCAATTTTTCCAGCACCATTTGTTGAAGAGACTGTCATTCTGCCAGTGAACATGTTTGGCCCATTTATCAAAGATAAGATGGTTGAGTGAGTTTGTGGTTGTGGTTGTATCATCCAATCCATTCTGTTGATCTTCAGGTCTGTTTTTATTCCAGTACCATGTTGATTTTATTACTGTAGCTTTGTAGGATAATTTCAAATCAGGGATTGGGATGCCTCCTTTCTTGCCTTTGCTGCTTAGAATCGCCTTTGCTATTCTAGGTCTTTTCTGGTTCCAGATGAATTTAAGGAGTGATTTCTTTAAATCTATGAGGTATGTTAGTGGTGTTTTGATTGGGATGGCATTGAATCTGTATAGTAATTTTGGGAGAATGGCCATTGTGCCAATGTTTGTTCTTCCTATCCATGAACAGGAGATGTCTTTCCATTTTCTGAGGTCCTATTTGATTTCTTTTTTAAGGTATTATAATTTTCCTTGTATAGCTCCTTTACTTCTTTCATGAGATTAATTCCTAGGTATTTCATTTTTTTGGATGCTAGTGTGAAGGGAGTGGCTTCTCTTGCCTCACTTTCAGTATTTTTGTTGTTAGTGTATAGGAATGCTATTTTTTTATTAAATTTTTTATTTTAAAGAAAATAAAACAAAAGAGGACAGTACAGAGCAGATCAGAACTGGAGAACATAGGCAACACAGTACTTTACATTAAGACAACTGGACATCAACAGTAGCTATCACCATATCACTTACTCTGCTACAGTTGAGCATAGTTTCAATTACAACAATATCGAACATAACAAAATAGTATAAAGCCATGCATAGAGTTAAAGAATTACAGGGATTTCTGAACCGAATAATAGAAAATGATCAATGGGTACTATAATATCTCATATTTGATAGAAAAATTTTGTTTAAACTATCACACATATTCAAATACCAATAAGACACAATGTGATAGATAGAACCAATGGTAGTAGAACAAAAGAAGTATGGTAGGACTTCTAAGAGGGATGATGTTAAATCAGGAATAGCTGTCATAATGTTTTGTTTTCTTCAAAACAGCTGTTCATATCATTACTCATGATATAGTCAAACAAAATAGAATAAAACCATACCAACTGATGATTGAAAACATTGAAAGGCTTCAAATCTATGAGATGGGGACTCATACTTAACATAAAGTCTTATACACTCTTATCAACTCTCATACTAGGGAGACTATATGGTATTTACCCTTGTGAGTTTGGTTTATTTCGGTTAAGACAATGGTCTCAAGTCATGTCCATTTATTTATAAATATCTCGATGTGATCATTCTTTATACCTGAGTAGTACTCCATTGTATAAAAATGCCACAACTTTTTTATCCCTTCCTCAGTTGATGGGCACTTAGGTTGTTTCCAGGATCTGGCTATTACAAATTTTGTTGCTATCAACATAGGTGCACATATATCACTGTGGTATGATGTTTTCAGTTCTTCTGGGAATATGCCTACAAGCAGAATATCTGGGTCAAATGAGACTTATAGGAATGCTATTGATTTTTGAGTATTGACATTGTATCCAGCTACCTTGCTGAATTTGTTGATTATATCTAGGACTTTTTCAATGGAGTTTTGGAGGTGTTCTATGTAAAGTATCATGTCATCTGCAAATAATGATAATTTAGCTTCCTCTTTTCCTATATTTTTAAAAAAATTTTCAAAATTTTATTTAAAGAGAAAAAACAAAACAAAACAGAATAAAGGGTAGCAACAATACAGAATTCCAAGGAAAAAAAGAAAAGAACAACAACAAAAAATCCTAAGAAATTATTACTTGACAAATTACATACTGACTTCTTGGAAATAGTTGTTCAAATTAGAAAGTTAAAACATGTAAAGTACACATTTAAACAGTGAGACTGTTTGGTAAGATCATGGAGTTCTCCTCCATGATCTTACCAAAACAGCAATATGGTCATATATCTTACCCACTCAAATATACATGCAATTATATCAAAAGGGTAAAATTAAACACAACAAAAGAACAAAGAGGATCACAAGAAATCAATGTAAGAGACATACATTTCAAAACTAGACAATTGTAGATATTCACTTTCTATCATATTGACTCTTGTTTTCTTCCCAATAGTTGTCCATATTGCCACATACAGGGAATTCACATGAAACAACATAGTATGGAATTTATCTGAGCAGGACGAGGACGGCATTTCATGTCTTCAAGATCAGACATTAGGGAAGCCAAGAATGGCTGTTATAGTATCTCTCATTCTCCTCAAAACAGCTGTCCATACCTTCATATGTGTTGAACTTAAACAAGACAAAGCAAGGTAAAATCGCTTTGAACAAAAAGTGATAGTTTTGCTTGATTTCACATCATGACATTATGGAATCAGCACTGGGTATTGTAGTGTCTCTTTTTCTTCAAAGTAGTTGTTCATTTTAACCTGTGTTATATAGTTGGTTCTTATAAACTGTTCATAAGCTCTACACATGCATGAGTCTCTACATGTATATCTATCCTTTCTGTATTAGAGGTAAAACAAAACAAAGCAAGATAAAACAAAACAATTCCTACAAGAGCATGAGGCAAAAACCTCACATAAAACCGCAATACTAGGTGATCTATAATGGTGTCCATGATGTCTCAGCAGTATATAGGAACATTAATAAAAATGAAGCATTGGAGACATTATAAGACTTCAAAAGCAAGTAGTAATCAAATCAGAGAGGGTATCTTAGTGAATCTTATCATCTTCAGTGTAGTTGCCTATACTCTTAAACTTGACGCTATCAATCATAACAGATTTAAATAAAATAAGTCAATACAGAGTAGCAATCTAACAAACCAGATTCAAATAAGATCAGTAAGTTATAAAGACAGTAATAAGTTATAAAGGACAGTATAAGTTATAAAGGGCTTCAGATTAAGTTGATAGGGAATTAGGGATGATTACCATAATATGTCCTCTTATTTTTGGGTAGCTGACCATGTCCTCAAGTCTAGTGTAAGAAGACAAACTGGAACAGCATGTAATCCATCCAAGCAGAGTGCTGAGAATAATGTAAATTTTAAATCTTGTTACCCAATTAACAATATCCTCTGCCTCCCTTTTTCAGACAATTCCTCCCCTTTCACTCATATGGGGTGCACTGCTTGTTTTGCATCCCACTGACTCCTTATGTAGAGCATCTCAATGGACCCTATCTCCTGGTCTACTCTGCATGTGTTTCTCTCTCTTACTATTTCAAGGCATCTATACTAGAGATTACAGCCAATCTTCTCTGCCTTATTTCTGCTATTCTGTTTTTCTGCCATTGGTTGTCTATATTTCTGTTCCACTCCACTGTGTGCCCTGTTCACTGAGGCCTCTCTGCCACTGTTTCTGAAATGTTCATATTCTTGTTCTCTCTCCCTAGATTGACCTTCATTATTTTTTGTAGGGTTGGACTGCTGTTCACAAATTCTCATAGTTCCTCTTTGTCATGGAAGCATCTTGTTTCTCCATTAATTTCTAGAGCGAGTTTTGCAGGATACATCAATCTGGGCTGGAGATTGTCCTCCTTCAGGGCTTGAATTACTTCACTCCAAGTTCTTCTTGACCTGATGGTCTGTGTCGAGAAGCATGCCGTGGTTTTGATAGGTTTTCCTTTATAGGTAATCTGTTTCTTTTCTCTGATGGCTTTTAATATTCTGTTCTTATATTGAATTTCTGGGATCTTGATTATTATGTGTCTGGGTGTAGCTCTGTTTGGGTTGTCGGTGGCTGGAGTTCCGTATGCCACATACCTCTGCATATCATTTCTTTTTTCTATGCTTGGGAAATGTTCATCAATAATTTCTGTGAATAGCCATTGTAATTCCTCTGTTTTGATTCCTGCTTCTTCATTCACATGCTTTATTCTTAAGTTATAGATCCTCTTGTCATCTTCCACTCTTTGTATCTTTACTGCCTGCTCCCTTGTTGTTTTTAAGAGATCTTCCCTTTCATGATCACACATTGCAAGCCTGTGTTCAATTTTTGATAGTCTATCTTTGGTTTCTTTCAAGCAGTTTTGCCAGCCTTCTAGGGAGTCTTTAGTTTCCTGATAATCTCTTTGAATCTGCTTCATGAATTCTAGGTTTTTCCTGTATTCTTCATTAAATTTTTCTCTCCTTTTGTATTCCTCCATTCTTCTGTCTGTGTCTTCTTGAGAAGTGCCCAGCCTTTCTTTTATTAATCTACTTATCTTTTGTTTAATTTGAATTAATATTTCAGTTTTGGTCCCACTTATGAGGTCCTGAAGATATCTCTTTATGTCCACTAATGCTGTGTTTGATGTTGCATTTTTGCTGCCCTGAATCTCTTTTGTATTTACATCTCCTGGATCAATGTTCTCAGGGTTGGGGGCTGGGGTTGTTTTCTTAATTCTCCCTCTTGTCATGTTTTTGGTTTCTTCCATACAAGTGTACAGTGTAATTCCCAGACCCTTTTCTTGTTGGTTTAGGTGCCTCTAGAGGGCACAGGCTAGGAGCTTTTGCCCTCTTCAGTTGGTTATGAGAGATTAAAGTTCAGGCACAGGCAGTGTGCACTGGCTCCTCCCCTCTGGGCCAGTCAAACTTTGCAGGCCCTCACTGCATCAGTGTGTGCCAGTCTCAGGGAATTAATTTGTAGCGACTCACTGGGTCCCAGCCAGGGGAGTGGCCTAGTGCAAGCAGATTCCACCAATCCGCTCGGTGAGGGGAGCAACCAAATGAAGCCACTTCCTTATGGAGTTAGGGCTTTCCTGCCCAAATCCAATATGTCGTCCAGTCAGTTTCCCCTTTCCCATGGGAGGGTCTTATTCCCATCACTCACCGCATGTTGATGCCAGTTCCTGAGAACTGCTGGGCTCCCTGACCTCTGACTTCAGTGCAGCTGTGGTGGGAATTCACTGTGCCTTTGGGTGGGTCATGTGCAGGACTGGTCCGGGCAAGCCACATGCAGGGTTGTTTGACTCTGTGCTCTGGTGGCTCAAGCCAGTTGCTTTGCAATGGATTGCTTTGTCAGGTCTCCAGCAGGGATTCATGAGGCTTGAGGAGGGTGCTGTGCTTGCTGATCTTAACTTCTCTTGTGGTAGCCCCAGGACCTTATATTCAAGCAGTTTTTTTCACTTTAGTTTCTTTGTGGGTTGTGAAAGTCCATCTCTCTATGTTTTGGTCTCTCCAGGGTGTTTTATTCTGGCATTTAAGCTGTATCTCTCAGAGAGGGTCCCTCTCCTGCTACCTACTGGTTCACCATCTTTGGACTCTCACTCCTCTTTTCCTATCTTTACTCCTTTTATTTCTCTCTCTTGCCTACTTGCTCTGCCTAGTATTTCCAGTACTATGTTGAATAGGAGCGGTGACAGGAGACATCCTTGTCTTGTTCCTGATTTTAAGGTAAAGGCTTTCAGTTTTTGGCCATTTAATATGATGCTGGCTGTAAGTTTGTCACAGATGGCCTTTATCATATTGATGTAAAGACCATCTATTCCAATTCTCTGTAAGGTTCTTATCATGAATGAGTGTTGGACCTTATCAAAAGCTTTTTCTGCATCTATAGAGATTCTTACTTTTGGCTCTATTGATATGATGAATTACATTTATTTATTTACGTATGTTGAACCATCCCTGCATTCCTGGGATGAATCCCACTTGGTCAGGGTGAATAATCTTCTTGATGATTTGCTGCATACTTTTTGCTAATATTTTATTTAGAATTTATGCATCTATATTCATTAGGGTGATTGGCCTATAGTTCTCTTTTTTAGTTGGGTCTTTCTCAGGTTTTGGTACTAGAGTAATATTTGCTTCCAGGAATGACTTAGGAAGAATTGCTTCCCATTCAATATCATTGAAGAGTTTGAGGAGTGTTGGAATTAAGTCTTCTTTGTATTTCTTGTAGAATTCTGTAGTGAATCTATCTGGGCCTGGGCTCTTCCTTGTTGGCAAGGTCTTAATTACATTTTCAATTTCAGTAATAGAAATTGGGTTATTCAGCAGTTTTACATCTTCCTGATCCAGCTTTGGTAGTTCATATGTATCTAGGAATCTGTCTAATTCTTCAGCATTATCAAACCTATGAGTGTAGATGTTTTTGAAATAGGTGTTGATGATCCTCTGTATTTTCACAGAGTCTGTGGTAATTTTACTGTTTTCCTTCCTTATTGCATGAATTTGAGTTTTTCTTTCCTCTTTAAATAAGTTTGGCTAGTGACATCAATTTTACTTTTTCTTTCAAAGATCAAAAATTTTTGATTCATTCATTCTTTGTATTGTTTTCTTAGTCTCTATTGCATTAATTTGTGCTCTGATATTTGGAATTTCCTCCCTCCTTTTGGCTTTGAGCTTCTCTTGCTCTTCTTTTTCTAGATGTTTGAGTTGTGGCAACAGGTTGTTTACTTGTGTTCGTTCTGTCTTTCTGATGTTGAAACTCTGCAAGAAATCTTCCTCTGAGGACTACTTTCATTGCATCCCATTATTCTGGTAAGTTGTGTTTGTATTTTAGTTTGCTTGTAGATATTGTTTAATTTCTTCTTTAATTTCCTCCATGACCCACGGATTGCTAAAGAATGTATTACTCAGTTTCCATGTGTTTGTGAGGTTTTTGCAGTTGCTTTTATCATTAATTTCTAGTTTTATGGCACTATGATTCGATAACATGCATGGGATAATTTCAATTCTTTTGCATTTACTGAAATATGTTCTGTGGGCTAGTATATGGTCTATTTTAGAGAATGTCCCATGTACTGCTGAGAAGAAGGTATATTCTGATGTTGTTGGATGGAAAACTCTATATATGTGTATGAAGTCCCTTTATTCACAGGTGTGATTCAGTTCTGTATTTCTTTGCTGATTTTCTATCTAGTTGGTCTTTCCCTTTGTGTCAATGGTGCGTTAAAATCTCCTGTTATAATTGTATTATTGCTTATTTGATTTTTCATTTCTGTTAATATTCACTTTATATGGGTTTCCTATTGCATTAGGTGGGTTTCTTGTAGACAGTATATGGTTGGATGTTGTTTCTTGATCCATTCTGCTAGTCTTTTTTTTTATTTGTGAGTTGGTGCCATTCACTTTAATCCTTATAACTGTGATATATTGGTTTATTGTTGACATGTTATCTTTCTGCTGTTGTATCTTTAAATTTGCATTCTGTTTTATTATCTTCCTTGCTTGGTGGTTTTATCCTATGTGTATCTAGAATATCTTTCAGTATTCTTTGTCGGGTTGTTTTGGTATTCCTGAAATTTTTCAGCTGTTCTTTGTCACAGAAGTATCTTATTTCTCCATCCATTTTGAACTAGTTTTGTATGGTACATCAGTCTGGGTTGGAAGTTGTTTTCCTTTAGGATCTGAAATACATCTTCCATGCTCTTCTTGACTTCATTGTTTGTGTTGAGAAGTCTGCCGTGATTCTGATAGGTTTTCCTTTATAGGTGATCTGTCTTTTCTCTCTAACAGCTTTTAGCATTCTGTTCTTATGTTGGATTTCTGGGATGGTGATTATTATGTATTTGTGTGTAGTTTTATTTTGGTTATGGCTGTTTCGAGTTCTATATGCTTCACTAACCCAAGTGTCAGTTTCCATTCTCATGTTTGAAAAGTTTTCAGCTATTACTTCTGTAAATATCCTCTTGATATCATTTGGGCTGTCCCCTGATTTTTCATTTATTCCTATTAATCTTATTTGATTTTTCTATGCATTATCTTGCAGCTGTTCATTTGTTTTTTCCTGATTCTTTGTTAGTTTTAAAATATTTTTCCTTTCCTGTTCACTAGCTGTGATCTTGTCTTTGAGGTCTGAAATTCTATCATCACTTTCATTGAGGTGCAGCTTTCACTTGCATTTTTATTTCCTGTATATATCTTTGAATCTGCTTCATGTATTCTGTTTGTTTCTTATAGTGTTCACTCAGGGATTCTATCTGTTTGCCTCATTCCTCCAATTTTTTAGCTGTTTCTTCACTAGGTGTGTTCATTGTTTCCTTCACTATTTTTATCATTTCTTCTTTTACCTGGTCAATTATTTCTGATTTGAATTTCTCCATAACTTCCCCTAGTTGCATCTTTATTTCATTTGATATCATTTCAGACATTTCAGGTGTATGACATATTTTTTCTTCTATGTACATGGCTCCTAGGCTCTTGGGATGGGCTGGACATGTGAGCCTGCCTCTTAGTCTTTCCTTTTGTCATTTTTCTTTATTTCCTTGGTTTCAGTGGTGTTCTAATGCTTCCTCTGGGTTTGTAGTGAATCACCACTTACACCCTCAGCAACTCGAGCAGTCTCAGCTCCCCTGCAGGCTTTTGTCTCCCTAAATTGAGAGGTTGAAGCTGGGCATGGTGAACTGGGTTTGGTGCAACCCCCTCGGCACAATCACCTGTCCTAAGGGGGTGGATATGAACTCAATCACTGGCAGTGCTTGTCTTAAGCTCTCCCAAGGCCAGCCCACATGGGCCTAGAGTCCTCCTGTGTGGTCTTTGCCCCTGAACTGAAGGAAGGCCACTTGACATGATGGACTGATGGCCTGGAATCTGATGGGCCCAGTCCAGTGTCTCCAGTAGGTCCCCAGAAACTCAAAATCTGGGAGCGCAGGTCTCCAACTCTCTGCAGGGCACAGGAGCTCACCTTGTGCAATCCAAACCACCCTGCAGGCTCTTGGCTTCCTAAATTGAAAGGCAGAAGCTGAGCATGGAGAACTGGTGATGGCGAATCCCCCAGGGCACAATCCCCTGTCCTGGGGGGGTGTATATGAACACTGGCATTGCTGGTCTTAAGCTCTCCCCAGGCTAGCCCACACGGGCCTAGAGTCCTCCTGTGTGGTCTTCACCTCCTGAACTGAAAGAAGGCCACTTGGCATGGTGGACTGAGGCCCTGGAATCTGCTGGGCCTAGTCCAACATCCCCCTAGCTCCTCAGAAACTCAAATGCCGGGAGCGTACGTCTTCAACTCTTCCCCAGGCACTGGGGCTCACCTCGTGCAATCCCAACTCCCCTGCAGGCTCTTGGCTTCCTAACTTGAGAGACAAAAGCTGTAAATTCTGTATTATTTCTATAGTTTTTTCTCTTTAAATACATTTTTATGCAAAAAAAGAAACATAGAGAATAATTAATGATAACAATCCTCAAACACTTTAATGATATTGAAAGGGAATCAATTCTTCCTAACTCATTCATTGAAGAAAATGTTACTCTGAAACTAAAACTAGAAAAATATCCAACCAAAAAAGAGAACTATAGGCCAATAACCCTAGTGAGCACAGGTGTAAAAATTCTCAAAAAGGTGCCAGCAAACAGAATGCAGCAAATCATCCACATTATACATTACCAAGTCAGTTTCATCTCAGCAATTTAGAGATGACTCAACATATGAAAATTGATAAACATAATACCTCATACATGCAAAACCAAAGACAAAGATCATATGATCCTGTAAATAGATGTAGAAAAAGCTTTTGACACTCGTGCTTCATAAAAACCTAAGGAAAATTGGCATAGATGGTCTTTATTTCTATCTGATAAGAGCCATCTGTTGCACACCAACAGCTAAAATCATACTAAATGGACAAAAACTGAAAGCTTTCATTCCAAAATCAGGAAGAAAACAAGGACGTCCACTATCATTAATCCTATTCAACAAAGTTGTTGAAACGCTATCCAGAGCAATTAGAAAACAGACAGAAATGAAAGGACTAAAGATAGGAAAGGAAAAGTTAAATTATCATTATTTGTAGATGACATAATACTCTACATAGAACATCCCAAAACCTCAACCAAAAGACTCTAACATTTAATAACCAAATTCAGTAGCACAGCTGGATACAAAGTCCACACTCAAAAATCAATAGCATTCTTATAAATGAAAAACAAGCACACTAAGAGAGAAACAAGGGAGACTGCACACTGCACAATAGCATACCCCCCCAAAAAGGAAAAAGAAACACTCAGTCATAAATCTAATAGAGGAAGTAAAAGATCATTACATTGAAAATTACAGTATTCTGGACAAGAAATTGAAGAGGATCTCAGAAAATGTAAAAATATTCCTTGTTCTTGGATAAGAAGAATCAACATTGTGAAAATGGCCAAATTCCCAAAAATTGTTATACAGAATTAATGCAATCACGATCAACATGTCATTATCATACCTCAAAGAACTAGAGAAAACATTCCTAAAATTCATCTGAAACAAAAGTGACCTAGAATAGCAAAGGCAATCCTGGGCAATAAAGGCAAGGCAGGAAAAACCAAAATTCTTGACTTGAAATTATACTACAAAGCTCCTGTGATAAAATCAACTTGGTACTAGCACCAAAACAGACCCAAGGATCAGTAGAACAGACTAGAAAATGCAAACTCAACTGCAAATGCATGCAGCCACTTTATCTTTGTCAAAAGGACCAACATATCCATTGGAAGAAAGATAGCCTCTTTAATAAATCATGCTGAAAAAAGTGGCTCTCTACATGCCAAAAAGTAAAACTAGACCCTAGTCTATCAGGATGCATGAAATGAAAATCAAAATGGTCAAATGTTTAAATATAAAACAAGAACATGAAATCTAGAAAAGAAGGTAGGTAGAAATCTTGAAGACATGAGGCTAGGTAGAGATTCCATGAACAAAACCCAGACTGCAATGAAATCCTGAAAAGAATTAACAAATGAGATATCATCTTTTTATATAGGTTTTACACAATGAAAACTCACCAACATAGTAAAATCACAACCCATATATTGGGAAAAAGTTTAGGCATTTGTTCTTCAGACAAAGGACTCCTATTTAGAGTATAAAATAAATGAAACAAATCAGACTCTCCCCAATTCAAAGACATAATGAAAAAAGGACATCTGAAACTAATACATACATCTCAGATTACAAAATACAAATGCACAAATAAATATATGAATAAATGTCCAATATCACTTCTCATTTGAAAGATGCAATTTAAAAAACACTGAGATTCTATCTTACCACAAGAAAGAATGACTATCATCAAGAAATCAACCAATAACAAATGTTGGAAGGACTATGGGGAAAAAAGAACCCCTTCTTTGCTGTTGGTGACAGTTAGACTGATGCGACCCCTGTGGAAGTCAGTGTGGAGATTCTAAAAAACTAGGATTAGAGGTCCCATTCCACCCAGCTATTCCCTTTCTGGGTATCTACCCAGAAGAATTAAAAACATCATACTATATTGATATATGACTATATAAACTCATATTAGTAGCAGCAAAATCTAAAATGGCTAAGTCTTGGAAACAACCCAAATGTCTATCAACCAAGGAATGGATAAAAAAGGTGTCTTTTTATACAAAAGTGTACTACTCAGTCATAAAGAAGGATAAACTTGAGACTTTTATAGGTAAATGGGTGCAAATTGAGACCATGCTTATAGGTGAAATAAATCATAATTGCATGTGTAAACATTGTATTGTCTCCCAATTATGAGAAACTTAAAGTGTAAATAACCTCTAAAACATTCAATAGATACTGGAAAATGGGAAAAAATTGTTTGAAAGGTGAAAGTTACTACAAGAAGTGAAAAGGATAAAAGACATTTGGTAAAAAGGAAAAATGCATGCCAATTATACTATTACTGCCTCTTAATATATTAAAAAAGAAGGTTTATGCTAATATCAATTGGAGAAATGTTTATGTTCATATCTTTTACCCTGAAAAACTGTCTTTTTAAAAAATTTTATTTAAAAACAAAACAAAACACACAAAATAGAAAAAAGGGTAGCAACAATACAAGATTCCAAGGGAAAAAAAAGAAAAGAACAAAAAATACTGAGAAGTCATTACTTGATAACTTACATACTGTCATATTGCAAATAGTTGTTCAAGTTACAAAGTTAAAACATACAAAGTACACATTCAAGCAATGAGACTGTCAACAGCTCTGCTCCATGATCTAACAAAATACAGTAATATGGTCACTCATCTTACATACTTAAACATACATACAATTATATCATTTAGAGCACTTTCTTTTCCTCTCTTTTTTCAGTAGCAATTATGCATTTTGGGTTTTATTACTCCTACCATTCTTATTACTTTTTACACTAGAGACACAATGTGATATTTATAAATATGGTTCTTATTTATTTCACTAATGTGGATAGTGTCAAGTTGTCTCCATTTACCTATGAAGGCTTCAAGGTCATCCTTCTTCATAACTCAGTAATGCTCCATTGTATAAAAATACCATATCTTTTTTATCCACTCTGCAGTTGGTGGGCAGCTTGGTTGCATCCAAGATTTAGCTATTATAAATTGTACTGCTATGAACATGGGTGCACATATATCACTGTGATATGAACTTTCCAGTTCCTCTGGGAAAATACCTAGGAAGGGAATAGCTGGGTTGAATGGAGCTTCCAGTCCTAATCTTCTGAGAATTCTCCATACAGATTTCCATAGTGGTTACGCCAGTCTACTCTCCCACCAAAAGTGGATCAATGTTCCTTTATCGCCACAACCTTGCCAACATTTGTTATCAGTTGATTTCTTGATGGCAGCTATTTTTTCAGGGGTGAGATGAAATCTCAGTGTTGTTTTAATTTGCATTTCTTGAATGACCAGTGATGGTGAATATTTCTTCATGTATTTATTTGCCATTTGTATATCTTCATATGAGAACTGTGTGTTCATCTCATATGCCCATTTTTGGAGAAGGTCTTTGAATCTGGGTGGCTTGATGTTTTTCAATTCTTTATATGTTCTTGATATAAATCCTTTGTCTGAGGTGTTGCTGGCTAAAATTCTTTCCCATTCTGTGGGTTTTCTTTTCACTCTGCTGGTGATATCCTTTGAAGTGCAGAAACTATTCAATAGCATGAGATCCCAGTTGTTGATTCTCTGAAGCATTTCCCATGCAGTTTGCATTTTGTTCATGAAATCTCTGCCTACCCCTATGTTTCCAAGATTTCTACCTACTCTATCTTCCAGTAGATTTAGTGTTTCTGTTTTAATGTTTAGGTCTTTGATCCTCTTAGATTTTAGTTTTGTGCATGGTGATAAGCATAGATCTAGTTTCAGCCTTTTGCATGTGGGGAGCCAATTCTTCCAACACCATTTATTAAAGAGGCTGTCTTTCTTCCAGTGAACATGTTTAGCCCCTTTGTCAAATATCAGGTGGCTGAGTGTCTTTGTACTTATACTTGCATCATCTAATCTGTTCCACTGTTTCTCAGGTCTGTTTCTTTGACAAGTACCATGCTGATTTTATCATTGTGGCTTTGTAGTACAGTTTCAAGTCAGGAATTGAGATGCCTCCTGCCTTGTCTTTATTGCCCATAATTCCCTTTGCTGTTCTAGGTTTCTTCTGTTTCTAAATGAATTTTAGGAGTGTTTTCTCTAGATCTGTTAGGTATGTTGATGGTATTTTGATTGGAATTGCATTAAATCTGTATAACAGTTTTGGGAG